>JAJNNY010000012.1:600000-815312 GCA_022453515.1 Astrocystis sublimbata | reverse complement strand
AAGGGCGGCAAGTACGCTATTTATTATTAAGGACAATAACCCTAAAAGGAAAAGGATAATATTACAAACTAATAAGGCATACAACCTGTTAAAAAGACCTAGCGCGAGAAGGGATAACCATACCCAAGCTAATAATATAAAACGAAACCAGAAAACAAGCTATACGCCATAATAAAGCGCTACAAAAGTCACGTAATAGATAGGAGGATTAGAAAACGATCCAGATATTTAAAATTAAAAAATAATTATATAATCTAGTTATCTAAAACCAAAGGATAAAAAGAATATTTTTTAATTTATACCAAAATATAAAAAAAAGAAATACTATATAGCTTTAGTAGTATTCCTATATATTTAATCTTTCTTTACTTCACTATTTAATCTAAGTATACTAATAGTTCTTAGAATAGGAGTAACTTTTTAAACAACTTAGTAAATAATATTTTATATTGCTTAACGATCCTTTATTATAAGCTTAGCCCTTATCCTTAGAAATATAAACCTACTAAAACCCATACTTTACCCTGTACTCAGTATTACAGATAAAGCAGTTGTTACACTTTTTAAAATATATTTATTAAAACTATTACTAACTTTATAATACTTAAATATTTATAAATCAGAATATAGGATATATTAAGCTACTATAAAATTTTTAATTGTTTAGATTTTTATTTTTATAAGGGTATTAAATATAAATATAGTAATTATATGTTATATATACTAATTTAAACGCTAAAAATAAAAATAAAGTATTTATTACTATTAATTTATATTATATTATATTTTTAAAAGAATTAATTATATATATATAGTATAATAAAGGAGCAATAAAGGTAGCTTTTTGGGAAATTGCGAAAGTGAGATTTGGCTAGCGTGGTGGGTGGGGTTCGCCAGCCATTTCTCGTCCCGCGGGACAGGTATCTGAGGTACCTAGCTCCGCCTGCGTGGACTTCTTCCCGGCACAGATCCAGACCGGCTCGGGAAATGGAATACCCCGCCAAGAAATGAATCATAATGGTTCAGATCCAGCCAAGCGAGCCAAGACCCATTCTGAAGCTGCAATGGCACCCCATCAGCCTATACCTTGCCGTATGTAGCCTAGCTCACTATGAATCATCGTCACTAGCGCATTTTTCCTATACACTACCCCACACCCCCTTTTCGGGGTTTGCCAACCATAATGACTTACATACACTATTAGAACAGAAAGGCAGAGAGGGCAGCTTCCGTATACTATCGTCGGATCTGGATGGATGAATGTACTGTAGAAGCATGGGGGAACTCTCCCGACTAGATCTCATCTCGCTAGAAATTCCGTCTCACAGGTGGAGCATGGTGATAGATGTGTGCTTACTTGTGATGCCCAGTGATCCATGATGGGTAGAGGACAGCAGGCTATAGCGAATTCTCAGAGTGAATCAGCTACGATGCAAAATGAACCATTGTGACAAGCCAACAAGAGGTTTGACTGAAGTATGTAGAGTGATAAAAAGCAAGTGATGCCTAGGGCGTGAATGTGAAGACGTTGTCCATGTAGCCAGATGTGCGGGCGATGATGACCAGATAGACGAAGAATTTCAAGCGTGCGGTGAGTGTCTCTTCAGATATCAAACCTTGCCACGGCGATCAACCAGACACATTGATGACAAGGCGTTCCCTACATCGAACACAAGAACAATCATCACACTATGAGAACACACAACGAGCCGACATCGTCTGAACAGATGCACAATCATTTGAAATTCATGACTACCCGAAACATACGCAGGCACACTGGCTAACTCTTCCCGGTTTCCCCAGACTTGATCTGTAGCATGGTCCTCAGAGCAGCCGTCTCGGCTTCCTGACGCGCGAGACGGATCTTGAGATCGTCCCGTTCCTGCTTCATATCGTCGAGCTCGGCCTCGAGCTCGGTGATGCGATCGATGCGCTTCTGACGATACTTGCGAGCGGCAACGTTGTTGCGCTGGCGCTTGAGCGCAGTGACGTGGTCGACAGGGGGTGAGCGTCGCTTTCCCGAGCTGGACGGCTGGGATGGATCGAAGCTGGGCTGCTGAGGTTGGTCGTAATTGACTGTTGGGGGTGACATGGAATAGGGCCCTGGTTGAGTTGTAGTGGGTATTGATGTTGCCGACAGCATGTCTGGAGCAACGGGTATAGAGTTGAACAAAGAAAAGGTTGAGTCGTCAGGAGGGAGGATGTCTGGACATCATATGTTAGTTGTTATGCTTGCCAAAGCAAAAGGGCCAAGGCTAGAACGGGTGGTCCAGGGATAAGAAGGCAAGAAGGCAAGAGGGTAAGTGGTGACTATATGGAGGGCATGGAAGCCTAGATGGTATGACTAACCTTCGAGGCTTGTTGCGGGCGATAGGTCGTTGCCGAGGACGGGTGTCGTCTCGTGCGAGGAACCCAAGTCGGTCAGCGACCAATCTATGCCCGCGCCCAAACCCAAGCCGCCATCCAGAGAACCGTCTCCATCGCTGCGACTCGAGCTGCCGTCGCCGAGGTCGAGTCCGAGTCCGAGTCCGAATCCGTATTCATCAAGCCAATCGTTAGGCAGGGGCGCAACCACGGACGAGTCGAAGCCCCCAAAGGACTGGAAGAGGTCCGCCGGCGCGGCAGGATCTGCCAGAGCAGGACCTAGCGCAACGGCGGCACTCTGCCAGTCCAAGCATTGATTAGGTTGGCTGAGAGGTAGCGTCGGACTGACAGGGCGGGCAGAACGAGAAGATGACCTGTGAGGGTGCGAACATGATGCATGCTGAATTGATCGCCATTCTGATATGGTAGAATGGCCTCCTGGTGAGGCCTGGTGAAAACTATCGGAACAGGTGGAGGTGATTGCTCAGGTACGCCGTCCTTTCTCTCGAACGGCCGAGGGATGGGTGTATTGGGTTGGATCCCAATTGGAAGATAGTGGTCTGGAGGAGAGAAAAGAGAGGGAGGAGGGAGGACTGGAGGGCAGGGGGAGACGGTGTCGTTTTGTGCATGATGCCCTTGCCAGTGCACATCCCACCTGCGCACCTGTCCACTGTACTCGTAGGTGCGGTAGGTAGCCTGTAGGTCCCGTACAGGTACGACAGGGTGAGGTCCGCAGCGGAATGCTGCTCAGCCCGTTAGGTACCTACATCCTAGGTAGGTACCTCGAGTACCTGTAGGCTGTAGCAAGACGGGGCCAGCGGGGCTTTGCAGCGGGGAGCCCGTAGAATGGCAGGTACGTTGTACTCGGAACGTTGTATTGCCCGATCAGGTAGAAAGCGGGTCGGTCATCTTGTTGGTGGCCACCTGGTTGATGTGCAGCAGCAACAACAGCCTGGAGCGAGTGTAAGCACTGCCACGGCCATACTACATCCATGATATGAGGTCAGCACCAGCACCGTCCTGTACACCGCACACTGTGCTTCTATCCTAGAACCCGACAGGCGAAAGAGTTGCAGGTACCTACCTACCTGGCGGAGCACTGTCTGTCTGCACGTAGCGCCCGTCAGCCGCCACAACTCCCACCACCCGAGCCACCTCCTCCAATCCAACCTCAGCTCGCAGATCGTTTAAAGTTCCTTCCATTGATCTGCCCCACGTCACGGCCGGCCCCGTCTGCCGCATCTCACGGCAGCAGCGGTAGCAGATTAGATCTCATTCGCAGCAGCGTGCAGGCACGCACGCCAGCCAGACACGCCAGCCAAGAGCCCAGATATCTCGGAATACCTACCTACAGTACTACCTAGGTAGTAATCTGCGACGACAACCCCCGACGAACGCCTGATGTCAGAGAGGCCGCATCCGTCATGATCAACGCCGTCTTGGTCTTCAACGGCCAAGGTCAGCCTCGCCTGACCAAATTCTACACCCAGCTGGAAACCAGCATCCAGCAGCGTCTGCTCTCCGAGATCTTCGCCCTTGTGTCGAACCGGCCCAGCGGCGCCTGCAACTTCCTGCCGCTGCCGCCCTTGCTCGCCGCCTCGGGCACCTCCCAGTCCTCCTCGGAGCCGCACAACGACGTCCCCTCGCTCGTCACTTACCGCAACTACGCCACCCTGTACTTCATCGTCATCTCCACCTCCACCGAGTCGCCCCTGGCCCTGCTCGACCTCATCCAGGTCTACGTCGAGGCCCTCGACAAGCTGTTCGAGAACGTCTGCGAGCTCGACCTCATCTTCAACTTCGAGACCCTGCACGCCGCCCTCAGCGAGATGATTGTCGGCGGCGTTGTCATCGAGACGAGCCTCGACCGCATCGTCGCCGGCGTCAAGGCCCAGGGCACCGTCGCCAAGCGGCCCGTCAACGAGTCTAGGGGCGCGGGGCTGGGAGCCGGCTTGGGTATGGGCGGGAACTTTGTTTGGCCGGGCAGGTGATTCTTGCGCACTTCACGCATTGATGGGTACGGTAGGTACCGGATACGCATTTACGGAGTTCAGAGGCGTCTAGGTAGGTATGCGAGTGTTCGACTCTCGACATGGGGTGAGTGGGATGCACGCATTTTGGGAACGGCATGGCGAGCCTGCGTCTTGTGGCCTTTTGCGCCCCTTCGCTTTTGTATATACTTTTATACACACTATGAACAAGAAATGGTATCTCGACCAGGTTCCGTAACGCCAGCCCAAATGCAATTTGAAATGTGTGGGGTATGCGATGTAATGTACAGGAAGCTGTATCTCTCTATTTCTCGTCGGTTGTCGTCGTTGTATTCGTCGTCGTTACTGGTAGGCCGGGTCTTTGCGACTCGTATCGTCGCTCGGGGGAGAAGGCAGCCAAGATGCTCCAGAATCTGTGTCGGACCTACAATCGCAAGTCAACAATCTCATACATTTTTTTTGTTTGGTCTTGGAAAATGCAACACCATACCTCCTCAAAAGGCGGGTTCTCCATCTTCCAATCCATGAAGAGGACCATGTAGACAACCGCAGCTAGAGCAGATCGCAGCAACGTTAGCACACACGGACGGGCTTTGCCTTGGTCCACCTAGCCAACAACACCACCACTTGATCGGAATCGGCACCGAAAGAAACTCACCAGTGATGCTCACCAGCTGAGCCAGCTTGACGTTCTTGTCCCACCGCGGCCGCGCCGTCGCCAGGATGACGCGCCGCTTGTATCGCTTCTCGAACTTGAACTGCTCCTTCTCGGACAGCTTCGTGAAGTCTGGCGGCCACACCTTCTTCGGCTTGTAGCGACCGTAGATGCCCGGCAGCGGCGCCGTCGCCTTCGCCGGTGTAGGCGTGGTGCGAAATTTCGACAGAGTGGGCCGCCCACCGGTCGCTATCCGTCGTATTGTTGTGGGAAACATGGTGTTGCTGCGGGTGGTGGTGCGAGAGGGATTGTGTGTGTGTGTTGTGTGTGTGCGCGGTGCTTGGTTGGAAGTGCTTCAGCGGGTGAGCGCACTTTGACTCCAGACTCGCCCGGTACCTACTGTACTATGTTACCTCAAGCTGAGCAGAGCTAGGTACGGCGATCGGCTTGAGTGTCCCTCCAGTCGCTTGATCCCCCACCTGCAAGACGGCCCGGACCTCGATTCGCGACTGAATACGGATTGTCGCATATAGTGCCACATCTTTACCTACATCTCTTATTAGGTATACATGCATAAACTACCTAGGAACTAGAAGTTCCAGGTACGCGGGACGGGTGTTCGTTGGATAGGGGTCCATAGGCCAAAAATCAATATGCCTCGCATGCGTATTACCGGGTCGTCAGATCCAACTAAGTACTGTAGGTATATTGATCTTCGAACGACATCAAGCGTTAAATCGAGCGTTAGATCCGTTAGTAGGCACATGGACTTGTCGACCCGGACATGTACAAGTATGTACATACTACCTAGGTAGTCTTCAAGTACCTAAGTTCGAGAAAGGGACGACTATCACATCATCTGCCCCGAATCGGGATATCTACCGCTTGCTCCCATGACTATAAGCTAACCTACAACTTGGTTCCCATTCCTATCTCGTGCCATACATTATTGTTGGGGGTGTCAATAAGTCCGCTCCCAAGTAGTCCACCATATACCGACGTTTGTAGCGACTGCGAGATCGAGCATCTTCAGTCCTTCGTCGAAAATTATCAGCTTTCCCATCTTGGCTCTCTTGCCTCTATTACCGCCGCCCGCCTTTTCTCGGCCAAGGCTCAGGTCGAAGGGCAGATCCCCGTCGTCGCTGTCCTCCAAGCCCTGCGCCTTGGCTATCATTTTGTTGAAATGGTTCTGTATCTGATCTCTTGCTCTCATACCGCCGTCTACAGACCTCTTGTCTTTACCCGCAAGCAGCTCGTTGCTAGGAAGGTTGAATCGCAACTCGCTGATGAATCGCGCATTTTCCGTCTTATCGTCACCGTGGTCGGGATCGTGACCGTCAACCAATGGGTTGTAGACTCCACCGCCGTAGGATGGGAGTAAATGCCTACACTTTAGAGTGCGTCCGGCTTTCCCTGTCAAGAATTCGCAGCGTCCGTCCCAGGGGCTATAGAATACGTAGCCCCGTGGCTTCAGACCCGGCGCCGGCTGTGTGATGACGGGTGCGTCGCTGCCATCGAAATCCCCTCCGAATGAACCGATAGATACGTGACTATCGCCCCGTATGTGATCTGGGCGTCTGGCAGGGGAAGTCGGCCGCCCATCGTCTGCCGATTTCGCATTTCGAAAGTGCCGTCGAAGACCAGCTGTGAAAGACGGCGAGTACGCCATCTTAACTTGGCGCTCGAATGCACCCGAGGCTGGGATGGTCGTTTGAGCCTGGGCGAAGTGTTTCAGTGCCGACGACGCGCTGCCTGGCCGCAAATCAAGACTTCCCCGCAACCCTATTTCAGATCCTGCCGGCATGCCGCGGAACTTGGCGTAGCCAGACGTTTCCAGGTGGATCTGAATGGAGGGTGACGCCTGGTGGCGTTTTTCGTCATCGACGATGTCGGGGTCGTCGAGTTGAAAAGACGCAATCTTCCCAACGTTCCACTGCCGTCCTGAACTAGGATCTCTCCGGATGAGAGTCAAAGAGAAAGGGGTAAATAATCGTCGCTTAGGAGAAGAGGGGGCATGTGTGCTCGCTGGGAAGTCAGGGGTAAGATGAGATGGATCAGTCATGCCAGAATGGAGATGCCCGTTCCCGGGACGCGTGGGAAGTGGCGGTGGAGGTTGGTCCTCAGCGTGAGGAAGCTCATGAAAACGAGGCGGTAAGACACCAGGTGATGAAGGGACATTCTGTCCGACGCTGTCAACGGGGTACGCCCTGGGTCCAAGGGGCTTCCGGTGGCTACTGGTCGCAGGTGTCGGCTCCACCAACGGCTTTCGCGGTGGAATGCCATGACCCTGGTTCTCTTTCCCGTGCGGGATGGCCGGCGCGGTAGGGGCGGCGTCTGGGGCGGCTTGGGGCGGTACAGGTTTGCGATGAATCCGAGGCCGTTGGCTTTCTCCACTCGACCTAGGAGAAGGGGGAAGCCGCGGCTGATTCAAAGGCACCAAGGGCTCGTCCTCAGGCGTCTGGAAATGTACGTAGTATATTGAGCTAGCAACATCCTCGGCTGTGACATTCTTGACCTGCGGCTTCAGTGTGGATAAAATGATGTCTACAAAACTAGTCAGGTCCCGCGATGGCCAATGTGTGACTCTGCACACCTACCCCTCGTGCCCGGGACTCTGGAAATATAAAGCGTAAGCGGGTCTTGCTTGGATTCGTTCGGCCTCGTTGGGTATTGGGGAGGATTGGCGGCCAGTTCGTTCAAGGCGGCCAAAGACCGAGCCTCAACATAATCGGCCATGGCCACTGAGTAGGGGGCTGCGCATACGACAACCTCAGTCGCGAAAATGACGTAATGAGCTTGATTTTCGGTCTCTCTTGTAAAGTGGCAGGTCGCAGTGAAGACGAAAGGAAAGCTGTTGGGTTTATATGGGCGTGTGTTGTCTTCCGAATTTGTTTGGTGTTTTAGGCACGCTTTTCAGTTTTATATCACCACTGGCGGAACGTCGGGCTTCAAAAAGTGAAGACGGAAATTGGGTGAAATGCGCAAGTGGTCGTCTGGCAGGCCAGGCGGGCCAGGGCCTGCACTTCAGGGCTGTACGAGGCGGCCCCACCGAGCTACGAGCGCAGCTTCCAGGCCTGTAAGTACCTACCTAGGCCCCCCAAGGTATCTAAATGTGGACCTGACCTACCTATCACGGGGCTATTTGTTGTGTAAGTGTATGAGTACCTAAGTACCTAAATTAAAGTAGGCAGTCCTTCACTATGAGGCCACGTAGATACTCTAAGAAAACTTCCAGGCAATTGGAACTAAAAGGGCTCGAGGGGAAGGAAACATATCTGCCTAGTTGCTTGTTGTCGTCAGGTCTGGAATGAGCAATGATAATAATAGTATCCATTCATTAGCACTTAATCATTCGTCAGCCCTTGGGGCTGTGTTACGGAGTCGGGTCATTCGACGGGCTCAACGGGCTCAGTGTGGCTGATACCTGGAATTGGCAGAACCCGTCACGCCCGGCAAACACGATGGCCATTCGATTGACAGGCAAACAATTGGACAGACAGACGGAGGCGATTTACCTATATGCTTGTGACCATAGCCCTTTAGGCAGCTATATACCGGTCTGGCTGCGCAACTCGCCAGGTACTTGAATCGGCATGTTCTTCAAGTGTCAGTGGTGTCAAATCATAATTACATTGTTACCAAGATAATTAAAAAGGGAAGAAAAGACTTCGACTACGGAATCCCACCAGGTATAGCTGTTTTGTCCGGTATGATGATGGTTTTGCCAGTGTCTTGAGTTTGTCTTTTGAGTTTTCCACGGACATCTCATAAACATGACAACTATGCTAACGATACATCTGACACGCTTGTTAAGATGAATGAATTGACCGTTCTCATCTGTCATGGAAAGTCTTGGTGGACTGAGCATCGTCTAATATCCATACTCCTCATTGGTCTAACTCATGTCAGTCAGGCTGGTTAAGCCAGTTGAGCCTCCCAAATATCCGATCGCTAGACTCTAGTACTTACCTGTGGATGAAGAGGTCGTTGTCTAACCTGTATGTAGAAGCAGCTCCACATCTGATTGTACAACCTCCTCTAGTCCGCAAATTGATCTCGAATTTTGATTCCGGTCTGATGTCTGACCGTGGCCTTGTGAGTAGCACAGGATGTTTCTCAGTGTCGCGTAAGCGTGCTCATTCATGTCAAGATCGGCTGCCTTCGAGATGGCTTTACATTCTGGAATATTCAAGGCCTCCCACAGCGGCCTCTTCATAATAAGTAACGCAATAATTGGCGGGTAAGGCCAGTATGAGCAGATGGATCGTCGTTTTAATGAGACATTACAGCGACTAGATGTTTATTCATATGGCGTCACACCAAATAGCATGATCAGATTCTATCCTGACAACATTGTCTCAAACGTCAAGTCACAAGCTTGTGGGAGCAGTGCACAACCCAGCCACTTCGCTGGTGGGGGGCGACAGGGGCTGGTGTGCCTCAATTATGCGGATAAAATTACTTCCCGAGGGTCAACGTCTATTTCAAGTGAGTGACGCGTCGAGAAATGGGTTGAAGAAACAATCTGGAGGGTATGGCTAGGCCACAAAGTATGGTGTTCGAATAACAGAGCTTGCTTACTTACCTATGTACATACCTAGGTAGGCTTTTATTGAATAAGACCATCTACAACATCCGAAGACCGAAAATTTATGACCGTCCCGGGTATACTTCGAGCATGCAATATGGTACTACTGTAAAGTTGCCTATTGACTCGTTGGGCTTCTCGCCCTAATCCGGTGAAGCTTGGTGTAAGTTCGGATTCGATTCGCAACCAAATGCCCAATATGCGCCTCGAACTTTTTATCTCGTGTGTTCGGTCTCAGGAGAGATGGCTAACAGATGGATAGGTTTGTTCCCAAGCAGGAATTACTGTTCTTGCGCGATTTTGTTTCGAAATTTGGCTCGTGGCTCAAACCCTGGAGTTGGAGTTTGGTCTTAATACTCGTCCACCAACTTCTTGCACCCGCGACCAGCTGCGAATTGCTAATGAGGCAACAACGGCGCGGTCAGCTCCAGCCATTGCCTGTCATCTTATGAGAATTTTCAATGGCAAAATCGACAGATTGCACGACTTGGTGCAAAGCCACACCTTTGCAATCTTGCCCCCCCGTGTTGAGTCCATGACAACCCCTTGTATTGAGTTCAATGACAGAGCCGTGGGTACTACAGCCCCATTTGAACGATGAGGGTATTCAAGAAGGATGATCGCACGTGGCTTGAGACACCAACTTTAGTGTGATGCCTAGTAGTCGAGGTAAGTAGGGGACACTGTTATTACAGCAAGCTTTCATAGCTCCAATCAAGTACTCGAACCTTTTGTCATCTCAGGCTCAGAAAAGGATTTTTTGTAACTGGAAACCTTGTGTGACGGTACGTATTATATCGAATTATGCATACTGGTATGAACATTGGGCAGTAGTATCTGGGAGCGTGTCTCGATCGTACCTACCCAGTTGTGCGCGGCTGTTGAATATGCCAGTTTCAATGTCTCGTTGGCGAAAGAATATAAATGTACAATTGGCGCGACTCATCACCCCCAACGAGGGAACTGAACACATTGAAATCCCTGATTTACGGGCGCGATGACAAACAGGAAGCTCCGACCAACAGACAACAACAACAACAACAACAACAACAACAAAGTATCTTAAAATCACGATGCATTCGCAATTGAAGATACCGAAGACTTCCATGCTACCATTCGATTTGACATGCCGTTGAATCGCATGGTGAAAACACTGATAAAAAGGTAGGTTACAACTTAGGAGCTGGCGAGGTCATAGGTGACGACTTATGAAAGAATACTTGGTTCGCTTTGCTGTTTCATCATTCTCATAATTGCGAAACATGAGTTCGAGTCATCACTGGATCATTGCTTATGAGGGAAAAAATAAGAGCCATTATAAACTGTGCAGACACGTGGATTCTCGGGAACTTGAAGCTTGTGCGGTCATAAGTGCGGTGTTCGTATTCTGGTACGTAATGTAACGCCAAGAGGCTCGGCAACGTCTTTAGCACTGAGTTACTTTACTAGTAGTCAAAGTGAGGCTTTGGTGTGCGGATAAAGCCACATTGTTTCCCCTGGATTAGTACAAAATACTAGAGAAACCATCGTCGCGGTCTTGACAACAAATGGGGAGTTTTGACAGGGCCGACCTTAAACTCTAGGTATGCCAAGGCCACGATCTCTCGATCGTTTCGATGTCAACTTCGGTAAAACGTTGAGTGAAGATGCGAGTAATTGGTCAAATTATTGGTGGCCGGGCCGACAACGGCCTAGTGCAACGAATAGAGAATTGCCGTCTTTCCAAAACTTCCTAATGATGTATGCGGGTTAATGGGCCTTAAGTGAGGCGGATTAAGAGATACCCATGATATGACCCATTCAGTCCCAAACCACAACCAGCTTCAGAGATTGTTTCCAAATCAAGGCTTGGGCGAGGAATGACGTCAAAAGCACACAAGACCTTGCCAAAGAGGTATATCAATCGATCATATAGGCAATGAGCTAACAGTGACGGGCCCGGCCGCTTACACACCGACAAGGCATTGGCTTTTTATTTTTATACTCTAGAGTCCCAGCTAGAGTCAACCGAGCTTGGCTGGAGATTGGCATGCGGCATTAGTGCGCCCAACTGAAGAACCCAAAGAATATCGCCGAGCCTGTCCGACCTCCTTATCAAGTCGCAAGCCTCGAGCCCCTCAATAAGTGTGGACAATAGGCAGTGTGCAGTAATGGTAGATACGAGTAGTTGTAGAATGACGATCGTCGGCTTCACTAAGATAGCCTAACGTAGGCTGCCCACATACAGTAATGGTCCCCGCATGCGAAGAAAACGTGGCCCCGATTTGTGTGAATAATAGGCGCAGGTTGGTAGGCCGCCATCTTTTTTTTTTTGACGCTCCGCACCATCTCCCGTCGGCGCTACGTTACTCCTCATGGTCAACGGATGTGCAGACATCTCACCTACTCGTATGCATTGAGAGTCAGACTGCAGCTAGGTATACTACCTACCTATCGTCAACCGAAGTTGTCTTAAGGACGTCTTGATATTGACCTATGTATGATGTGTCTGCCGTAAAGGGCGCACGCACGGTTGTCTGCTCACTGTATTACCTGTAGGTGCCGGTTTTCATCGAGCTTGCAGTACCCACGCAACCACGGTCACGGGCACCTGCACGTGTGTACTCGTAGGAGGTAGGCATTATGTACGTTGCCAGATCAAATGTGATCGCCGGAAACGGCCAAGGAAACGACGACTCGCTGCTTGATAAGCGGCTCAACTATCCTGACTTATCACCGTCATCTGAGCTCTGGTCGGCTCTTCGGCAGGGTTGCACCACACGGCTCAACGAACTGTTCGGGCAGGCCAAGAGTATCACCCTCCATCAAGAAGAAGAACTGACGCAAGTGGACAAGGGTAGTTTCGGGGTGTTGTCGAGGTGCAGTGTGCACTCAAGTCTCACTCTATGTGCCGCACACAGTCTGGCAGATGGGCTGATGGCGGCCACGCATGTTTTGTCTCTGTTGGCCCTTGGGTTGGAGAAGGCCAAAAACGGCAGCGTCTGTTTCAGAAGATTCCCTGCTTCCGTTGCGCTGTGGGTTGCGTTGCGCTGCGTTGCGGCGCGACGGATTACGCAGCCCCATGAACTAAAACGCCCTTGACGCCTTCGATGTTCCGAGCTGGTCTGGACGAGCTGGCTGCAGAAGGGCAACGCTAAAATAAGTGCATCGCGGTAACGCTTTCCCTTCCTAGGTAGACTGCGAAAGAGAGAGGGAGAGAGAGAAACTCGAGCGAAAAGACAGTGCTGCATGCGCCACCGGGAGGCTGTGAACGCTGTGCTGGGTGCACGGTGGCGCACTTAGGTACTAGGTACTGCGTCTTCGCACTAAGCGAGCGCATTGTACGAAGTATAGAGTCGAGAGCGTATACCTAAGGCAGATAGATTAACTTACATTAAGGTTGCCTGACCTACCAAAGCGCGAGCTCTGGCACGAGGTGCCTACCACCCTACTCGCCCACCTCTGCAACCAGCCAGCCGAGCCAGCCCTGCCAGGGCCCGCTTGGAATGCTTCGTCGTTGCTCCGCTGATCCACGACACCATCCCTTGCCGGGCTAGGAAGCTGATAGCTATCTGTGATGTCTGGCCGAATTCAGCAAGCAAGCTCGCAGGCCATGGCACAAGGCCCAAAATACATGTGCGATCCACACCATAACAAGTTCGACGGCCCTCGAGCCATCACAGTCAGTCGCTGCCGGCAGGTCATCGCTCCCCTTATCATCTTGATTATCGATGGGACCATCGCCTAGCTCTGTGTCTAGATTCGTTTCGGTATGTGCCGGTGGGCTGGCTACTCGTACATATGTCCATGGAGCCGCAGTTGGCAGGCTTTTTAACACCTTGATACCCCGTCCTGCGCTTTCTATCCTGGCCCGGCATCGATTAGTCTCGCTTCGCAACGGAGGACGTGTTGTGCAGCAAGAACCGCAAATCCACCATCGCTATATTCTACCAGGTATACCCTGACCTTGCAATCGGCATCTTGAACGACAGGGTATCCGTTCATCACTTATATCTTGCGTCACTCCCAAGACGTCAGTCTGGCGCTTGTTAGTCGGAGAGAAGCTTCGTTTGAGCTTTCTACTGCCCAATCCCCCAAACTAGCCGCATCTCGGCCACCAACTCCTTCAACTCTTTCATACACCTTATAAGCGTGGCATACATACCTAACACAACCAACATTCTACACGCAATTGCTCCAAATCTTGTGCTACATAACCAGCTTCAAAACCCCCAACGGCTGCTGCGGCCTGTCCACGATGAGATTACGCGATATATTCTTCGCTGCAGCTATTCCGTGCACAACAGCGCTGCACCAAAGCGTACCTGCGCACTCCGCTGGCGCTGTTGAGTTGACGCCGTTGGGTATGCTCTTATCTCCTATTCTCCCCGCCGTCCCATGGGAGACGTCAGTATGACCACGAAGCGGCTAACAGGAAGGCAGAAAACACGAACAACATGACAGAAACAATCAGCAATGCCCCGTCGCCTTTGACCGCTGCAGTATCGGTAGAAAAGCCTGCAGTCGGAGCATCCGTCATGGGATTGATTGTCTTCTCGGCCGCCGGGCTCGTCTTGTTATGACGGCCGAATAGCACCTAATCTTTGCTTGCATTTCAACGGAGTTCGGGAATGGTTGAGGGTATCGGGACGACATTAAACTGGACGGGCAACGACAGGCAACGACGGCATTCAAGGGGCATGACCACACCACACGGGTTTCTGGGGAATAAACGGCGTTCTGGATTGTCTTCATTTGTTACTATATACCCCCTCATCGCGGCAACGGACCGAAGTCCATAGTTGAATCTTCAATTTTCATCCATCGACATGGTGTGAACATTTGACGTGGTGCATACGCTCTCGCTCTCGATTGGCGACGCTGCCAAGCGTCGCTGATACAACCTGGCACCCTGGTAGTGAGTGAGCAGCACTCCACTCCAGGTGACGTTGCTAGAATTTTACTGTCCGCGCGGCTGGTCGTTTCATGGCTATTTCGACAGCCGCGAGACTGTTGCCAAGCTGCAGTTGGCGTGTAACATGCAGTTGGGTGTTTGCGATGCGATGCGATGCGTAGGATCTGGTAGCGACTGAAAGGATCATGCTGGTGGTTGGTGCGCTGGTGTTTTGCGACCCTAGAAGTGTTTCACTTTGTGAACTCTTTCTGCGACGTGTCTTAGAAAACTTCCCTCTGCGCCGAGTGAGCACTGAGCATGGCAGCTGCTTCCGTTGCTCGAGAGCGATTCGGCTCGAATAGCTTGACTACAGTAGCTGCTAGCTGTTCAGGCGGCAACGGAGACTTGGTGTTGCTGCTGCTGCCGCTGCTCGGCAGGATCTTGGGGCGGATCCTCGGGTGGAGGCTGAGGAAGATTGTCCTAAAAATAAACCGTCAACTTGGACTGCACACAACACGACTACCTAGGTAGTTAGTCAGTAGTCGCCATGTGTCTCGTGCACAAACCTGATCGAAGATGACGCGAATCATCAAACTGCAGCTGGGGCATACAGCTATGTCGGTCGACTCATCCTGGAGGTCCAAAAGCGCAATCTCGAAGCGGTCACCGCAGGGACATGGGTAGTGGTAGATCTGAAGCGTCTCGTCGAAGGTCATGTCCTCGATCTCGACCTCGTCGTAGACTGCGATTTCCTCCTCCTCCTCGGCCATTTTGCCTGAATTAACACCAAGTTCCGCGGATGTCTACGATTGCTTGGCGCAGGAACGTTGAGCTATGAGGGACACGAACGATGGCTGTGAAAGTACTCGTGAAAGTAAGCGGTGCGCGACGATGGGCGGGCGCCACTCTGTCGCGAAATTCTTGACCAAAAAGGAACCCCGCGGTAGTGGCGGCGACGGCTTAGGTACCTTAGGCTGCCAGTGCTCAGCCACAGAGCCACAGACCAGATGTAAAGCCACACCTTGCGTAGAGTTCAGCGCCTACCTAACCCACAATAGGCACCTACTACCTATATGTACCTAGGTATGTCCAGATAGGGTTAGCAGTCCCGCCAAGCACCGGGGCAGAGCTGGGGAAATCACATGCGAGCTGGACGTCACCCTGATCACTCACTGATCAGGGATGCATGGACCGAGAATGCAAGCTCTGGCCGAGGAACCAGCCCACGCCTGCATGTAGCTCCGACCATCCAAACACCATCCAAACTTCATCCATCAATCACCAAAACTTCGCATCAAGCCACGAAGCGCTGCTTGTCCACAAAACCCTATCCCCATCAGCCATGTGATACCCTGTAGACGAATCGCTTGCGCATTGCCACGCCGTCCTTAATGAGTCCATCGCTCGCTCACATTGCCGTCCGTTGAAAGAATCGCAACACGCTGGGGCGCGTGCAGGGGAGCGCATTCCATCTGGCCCGCCTCGCCGCCATGGCGGTACACTCCAAACCTATCCTGCCCGATCGGTCGCTTAAGCGCGTCGTCTCGCAGCTGGTCGAGCTCTACGTCGCCAACCGTACGCGCATATCTCGCGCCGTCTACCTGACGCTAGTTCTCGCCCTCGTCAACCGTGTGCGCCATGCCGTCTCGGAACAAAAGGCCGCTTCGGTCCGCGAAGCTGCCAAGCGACGCTCTGGCACCACGTCGAGCGATACGCCAGACGCCGCCGGTAAGAAGAAGGTCGAGATGAACCGCGAGTTCTTCCGCTCCTTGTTGAGGCTGTTGAAGATAGTCATACCTAGCGCGTCCAGCACCGAGGCCAGGATGCTTCTCAGTCACAGCTTCTTCCTCGTAATACGAACCCTCATCAGCCTGAAGGTCGCGGAAATGGATGGCGCCATTGTCAAGGCGCTTGTGAAGGGAAGTGGCAAGGAGTTCTTGACCAGGATAGTATGGTGGATGTTGATTGCAGTCCCGGCGACCTTCACAAACTCCATGGTGAGTATATCCGTGCCTGGCGACTCCAACACGAGTCGCACGATTGCTGATATTTGGAGCCGAGTTCTAGCTATCCTACCACCAGGCTGAACTTTCACTCAAATACCGAACACGGCTGACCCAGCATATACACGACCAATACCTCTCAAAACTCACTTTCTATGGCATATCTTCCTTGGACGATCGAATAAAGAACCCCGATCAGGTCATATCTGTAGATGTTGCCAAGTTTTCGAATAGTTTGGCCGAGTTGTATAGTAATTTAGCTAAGCCATTGCTGGATATGGTACGTATTCCAGGGCAGAGATCTACTTCAAGCACAGCTAACCAACTGGCAGACTATTTACACGTGGTCATTGTCGAAAAGCGTCGGCGGCGAAGGCGTCGTCTTCATGTCTCTACTCGTCCAACTTTCGGCCAATGTTATGCGAGCCCTCACCCCGCCCTTCGGCAAATATGTGGCCGATGAAGCCCGTCTAGAGGGCGAATTCCGCTTCCAACACTCGAGACTCATCGATCACAGTGAAGAGGTAGCTCTCTATCACGGCCATGAGGCGGAGAAAGATACTCTCGATAAGGGTTATTTTACCCTTATCAAGCATGTGAACTACATCCTTCGTCGGCGGTTTTACCATGGCGTTATGGAAGATTTCGTTATCAAATACTTCTGGGGTGCACTAGGCCTGTTACTGTGCAGCGTTCCGGTATTCTTCAAACTCCCAGGGCAGCTGAGCGATACCTTGAGCATGGGCGATCGTACCGAGACCTTTGTCACGAATCGCCGTATGCTTTTGAGCGCGTCCGATGCCTTTGGCCGGATTATGTTTTCTTACCGGGAAATAATGGAGCTTGCGGGCTACACGTCCCGTGTCGCATCCCTATTAGATGTAATGGACGATATCCAAGCGGGCCATTTCGAGAAAAAGCTTGTCTCGAGCTCCGGGATTGAAGAACACGAAGCGGTATTACAAGGCCGTGGGAAAGTGGTGGAAAGCAAAGATATTGAGTTTATCGATGTCCCGATTATCTCTCCCAATGGTGACGTGCTGGTCAAGGCATTGTCGTTTTCGCTGAAGCAGGGCGATCACCTCCTAGTTGTTGGCCCAAATGGCTGCGGAAAATCCAGTCTCTTTCGTATTCTGGGTGGTTTGTGGCCCGTCTATGGCGGTACCGTGTACAAGCCTCCTTTCGCGGACATTTTCTATATTCCTCAACGACCGTACCTATCCCGCGGCAGTTTGCGACAACAGATCACCTACCCAGACAGTCTACGAGCAGTGCGGGCCCGTGGAGTTACTGACGCCCAATTACTCGACATCTTGAGAACGCTATCCCTTGAGCATCTGGTCGATCTATACCCGGAAGGCTGGGATGCTGAAGCCGAATGGCGAGATGTTCTTTCGGGCGGATTGCAGCAGCGTGTGGCGATGGCTCGTCTGTTTTACCACAAACCTCGTTATGCCATCCTCGACGAGTGTACGAGCAGCGTGACATTAGAGACGGAGAAGATCATGTATGATAACGCCAAGGCGCTGGGCATCACCCTCATGACTGTCAGCCATCGGCGGAGTCTTTGGAAATACCACAGTAGAATCCTGCAGTTTGACGGACAGGGAAACTACGTCTTTACAAAGCTGGATGCCGAAAAGAGGCTGCAGCTGGAAGATGAGAAGGAGGATCTCGAGGTCTTGTTAAGACAAGTGCCCGAGATTGAGAGGCGGATTGCTGAGTTGACTGCTCAGTAGCTGTAGACCTAGGCAGTAGTGTGTTGAAGGAAATCCATTGTACTCGACGTCTCATGCAAATCGCACTACACCTTCACAAGGTGATCTGATTATCCCGACAAATTTGCTGCTTGATATATTGAGTAGTCAAGTACTTCTAAGTATCGAGCGAAGTACCTGTCCGGTCAATGCCCGTCTCCCTCACACTGCTGCGGGCCAATTTTCGATATTTCTACTCTCCCAATCTCTAGACGCTCTAAGCTTTCTAGAGCGAACGCAGATAATAATGTATTGATATCGAATATTAGCATACATGGTGGTGTGCTCCTCATCACAGAGAGGGGTGATCATCCATGTGGCCGGTCTCGACTCGTTGTCCATACAGCTTATTTACCTCCTCGGGTGAATTATTACGTGAATCATTGCAGAGAATGACTGCTTCGTACTTTTATCGTATGCATTTTGAGGTAAGCACTAATGTCGTGTTACAGTTCCCATCGGAAAAGCTCGCTCCCCTCGAGGGCAGACACGATGGGGAGGACAAGTACAGCTTGCATTCTTCGCTCGGTGGTGTATGCCAAGCCAATGCAGAGATGATTTGAGTGCCGCAGACACTGCCATATTTTGGCATAAGTTGAGATCGAGCGCAGGGCGTATGGCGCCTCATCGGGAGATTGATTTTTCTGTAAGAGCAGAATTGTGCCACGAGTGCTTCAGATGCTTAAGCATTGAACTTGACGAATATTTCTATGCAAGTGTAAGCTTTCGATCTGGGTCTAGAACCCAAAGTTTCGGCAATTCATAAATTCCATAACGCTTGATAATGAGATTAAGAATGACATAAATTGACTCCGTCGAGGTCGGTGTGCCATAGGCTGGCTGTTGGTATGTTATTGGCTCCCCCGCTTCTCGTTATCACGCCACAAATCCCGGTCGTGCAATGATATAAATAAAACTCCTGGTGTCCCATGCGTAGCTGTGTAGCAATCAATACCTTGGTGGCAATTTCTCCCATTCGATTGTTTGAGAGCCTTGTTGTCCAGAACGATCGGCACCTTAATCAGGAGAATCTATCTGTTCGTTGGTTTACTAACTGAAACCCATATTCGCCGCAATAGAAGCTTGGGGGTACGTATGCAAATACTATTATCCGGTAGGTGCTCCCATATTTCTGCTGAATGTAGGATTGCCATGAGAGATCATACTAGTTGCGCTTCCCTAGTGGAATCACTCAGCTAAACATATGCATATGCATGAATTAAAGTGAATTTGGTAGAGTGATATAAACACGGATACTAGTATAGTTCAACATTCTTAGTTATTTATAAAAGCATATATATCTCTATAGAATCACTACTACGAACTAAACTTAAAAACAAATACTTAAATTAAGAGTGGTTATGTGATTATATCTATTCCACCCAATGTGTATCAAGTTGAGACGTTGATATCAGCACGATTTGGCGACAGCTCATCCAACCAATCGATGAGCTAAAATTCATCAGGGGCTTGTGGTTTAGTGGTATAATACTCCCTTAGCATGGGAGTGGTCCGGGGTTCGATTCCCCGCGAGTCCAACATCGGAGGTTAGATCCCTCCTATACCAAAGTTTTGGTACCTCAGGATATTTGTCCTAATATATATATCTATTTTGTTGTTCCGCTTGGCTCAAAATTACTCGTTCTTTCCAAGTTATGAATTGTGCCCCCACATATCGGGTCCTTCCCGCTTGACCCGCCCGCCCGCAGCTTGCGTGGCATTAAGTAAAGCTTATATTCCGATTGACTGAGGTACCTGCATAGAATATAGGTACTGATTAACGATTGAGATTATCCATTTAAAGATAGAGTATTGGCCACTCTCAAGATAAGTCTGTCTCGAGGACATTTTCATCCTTCAAGCATACCACGAAGGTCATATTCGACAATTGGGCAATAGGGGAATGGGGGAAATATCACATGGATTACCGTTACGTCGGTAGTTATCAATCTGCGCTCGAGAAACACGTCGATCATGATTTAGAAAACTTCAGTTCTGTGTGTGCAGGTTTCAATAAGTGGCTTGATCCATATCAGACATGTGTACGCGATGACTGTGATACCAGCGAACGAAAAGCAGGAACCAGTAAGAGTTACCTCCGACTTCCAATCAATGATACAACCCTACTTTCGCGATAGGCGCCACCTTGCGAGTTACATCATATCATGGTATAGAATCTAGGCTTCCCCGCGCCGATGTCTTACTCCATGGCTGACGATAAGCTTTATGTGACACGGCAACTGCATGCGAGAAGTGCCGAACCTATGATCCCTATTATGGGTTTTAGACTTGCATGGCAATTTGTCCATATACCCATACGTGCCTAGATGTATATATACGGCAACATGTCAGGCATTTTTGTTACTAGAGGAAGTTCACTGTCTCAAATTCTCAGTGACGCAGACGCAAAGTCTGGAATTCTTCCATCATAATGCGCAATCATATGGCGGCAGGTTGGTTCTACTCCCCTCAGCAGGTTCAACGATACCTAGCAACTCGCGCTGAGAGCCTGAAGCCGCCGAGAACTAAGTTGCGCGATCCGATTCGAGTGCTCCGTGACCTCGACCGGCACCAATGGCTCATGTTCTCTGTCGGCTTCGTTGGGTGGACATGGGACTCCTTCGATTTCTCCACGGTATCTCTGTGTGTAACAGAAATAGCCGCAGAGTTCAACACGACTAATTCGGCTGTATCGTGGGGCATCACGATTACTCTGATGTTAAGGTCTGTTGGTGCTCTCGTGTTCGGCAGCCTCGCGGACCGCTACGGGGGGAAGTGGATCATGATCATAAACCTCTTCTTGTTCATCGTTCTGGAGCTTGCTTCGGGTTTCGCGAGGTCATTACCTCAGTTTTTGGGCGTTCGAGCACTCTACGGTATAGCAAGTAAGTAAAGTGTATGATTATCTGTTGCGACGGTCTGTCACTCTAGGGTATAGGAACCGCATCTCTCATGTTTCGCAAGGCATGCGCATCTCATGGCTGCAAATAGACTATCAGCTGATCACAAGTACTTGAAGTGGGAGGCTTATACGGCCCTGCTGCGGCAACTGCTCTCGAAGACCTTCCATACGATGCCCGCGGCTTGCTATCTGGTTTGTTTCAACAGGGCTATGCGCTGGGATACGTACTAGCAGCGGTATTCTACCGAGCTGTGAGTATCTTCCAACAACCCTGCTGCAGCCCCCTTCTCACTCGTGAACTTAGCTCGTACCTACGACAACCTACGGATGGAGGTCGTTGTTTTGGTTCGGTGCTGCACCTCCTATCTTCATCATAGCGTTCCGTTGGTGGCTACCCGAAACCAATGCTTCCCAAGTCATGAAAGCAGAGAGGGAATCCACAATGGCCCAAAGGCTAGGGACAGAGGTCAACGCTATCGCTAGCACTAGGGCCTGGATGAAAGACGTTCAGGCGTCTCTTAGAGAGAACTGGTTCTTGTTCATCTACATGATTGTGTTGATGACGGGTTTCAATTCATGCAGTCATGGATCTACAGATCTATATCCTACATTTTTAAAGAATCGTAAGCATACAACGTCTGCTCTATTCTATCGACTGCGCTAATGTATCGCAGAAGTTGAACTGGGACCGACAGAAACGACTGTCATAACTGTTGTGGGGCAAATTGGAGCCCTTCTGGGAGGAGTGACAGTTGGTTACGTGAGCACGTTCTTCGGGAGAAGACTAAGCATGATCTTCTGTTGCTTCATTGGAGGTGCAATACTTCCAGCCTATATTTTCCCCAGGACCCTAAGTCTCATCGCCAGTGCCTTTTTTCTACAATTTTTCGTTGGGGGTGTTTGGGGCCCAATTCCCATCCATCTCAGCGAACTGTCACCGCCAGTGCTCCGAAGCACAGCTGTCGGGTTGACCTATCAGCTGGGAAATCTGGCCTCGTCGGCGGCAGCAACCATCGAAGCTACGATTGGCGAGCGATTTCCCTTACCTCCGAAGAATGGCCTGAAGCGCTATGACTACGGCAAAGTGATTGCCATCTTCATGGCAGCCGTTTGGGTTTATATGCTTGTATTCCTCTTTTTGGGACCAGAGATGACACAGGAAGAGAGAACAGAATATGCAGCTACAGCAGATCAAATCGAGAAGATGCGAAAGGATGGTGTCAATTTGGCGACTATAGGGGCCGAGAGGGCCAAGTTGGCCACATTGGGTGATGAATTGCCTGAGTCAGAGAAACCATCAGATGTTGAGCACATCGAGTAATTAGTGTCGAAGACTGCAAGTAGACTTATATTGAACAGGAAGAAAGGGTGGGGTTTCAGGAAAGAGGCAAATGGAAACATGTGCGCAAAAGAATACACGCTTCCAAATTAGCATTGTAGTACTCATCGTAAATCTTATCCTATTGGTGGAATCATTTCCATCAAGAGTCAGGGCGTGCGTTCAAAGTTGATCTACATGATGAACGAAAACGACTAACAGACCAGTTCTCAATCACTAAGCAACGACATCGAGTCAGGAATATTGCTAACTTGGCCGCTTTCTGCTTCACATTCTTATGCTCATCTTTGAGTTGAGGGCCAGAAATGTATCGATTCAAAGATATATACCGCTCGGAAACGCGTATCCTTATCAACAAAAGATAGACGTGTCGGTGATAACACCGCACGAGAGGTCGATAACGGCATCAACGCCTGATCCACAGCAGATCTTGTGTGCACTATCTAGGGTGCCATGAGAAAAATCCCACACTACAAGCGAGCTGAGAAGATTTCTTCATCTCTCAAACATGGGCACTGGACGGGCTGAACATGGCCTTCACAGCCAAATACGTCGGTCACTGGCTGTTGACCGCAATGCGCTCGCAGAGCAAGAGGTGTGTACCCGTACCAAACCATGCACTGCCCAGTAAATATCAAACATGGCAAGTCTGCTCCTTCCAACCTTTCGTCAGGAGATAACGATTAATTTTCTATCAACAGATAAATAATTAACGCTAGTTAAACATTTATTAAGCGTGGAGAGAATTTAATATTTATCCCAACTAGCGTTTTCTGCAGTGTACCTCATGGCTACGAAACTATAGACTATAGTAACATTTCAGGGTGTCTTTTCAAGTCCCACACTCTGTTGAGTGAATACCTAGGTAAACCATGTAAAAGACTTGACCTGGTTTAATCCAAGCATGTGTATTATGCTGACAGATTTGTTTTTTCTTCATGATAGCAAAAGTGCTAACAATTCTGGCTAGATCAAGACTAGTGGGACATAATTTTGATTTTGACTGCGGTTAAAATGCAAGGGACATTTTTAACCTTAGGCAAGTTTTGGAAGAAGAGATGACATAAACGCTAGATTTATTTGCATGTAAAGGGCTTTTGGTTAAAGAATAAAGTCCACTCCGGGCCATAAGTATTATCAAAATGTATTACCCGTGCTACTATTAAATGCTTTTACACCAGAGTAAAAGAATGTAGCAGTAGCTTAAGTAGCTAAGTAGGATAGTAGGGGTTAGTTATTAATTCTATTAATTCCTAGGCTCTCCTATTCAATAGGAGTTGCCTAGTCCTTATATACACAGATCTCGTGGCCCAGACAGCCCTCTACAAGGGAGCCCCTGGGTTATGGTGAGGCTCATGCTACTTTGACACCTGACAGCTATTGAGTATGTAATTTCCATGTACGGCTTAATATCTCTTGTGCGTTGTCTGTCCACCCGTTCTTACAAGGAGCTATCTCGAAACAGATAATATCGAGCTCATCGATCATCTGCCGCCTTTATCTCCAACCTGTTATCTAACTTATGCCTCTCGAACGAGATACTCACTCGAGCGTAATTGATATTTGGCTCGTACTATCGACAGCAATAGCAAGTCCAGCATCTATCAGATCTTGAATACTACCATCAATCCTATACAAATGCTCTACTATAGCTTCTTCGAACCCTACGCCACTCAGCTACTACTGGTCCGCCATCCAAATCCTCTCTCATTCCAGTTGGGCGATCGATCATCTTGCACTACTAAAGTACCATAGTTTCTGCCTTTCTGTTTCGCATACACGCGCTTTCCTTGACACCCATGCTGCCATGCATACACGTAGCGCGGCTCCAGGATTTCCACCAATCACACCTTCCGGACCAGCTTCATCGAACCATAGCTGCAAATTCGGTCATTGAAGCTCCGAGTATTACTTGGGCGAAGGCTAGATTATCAAACTTAACGTGGCTCCAACTCAGCGCGGAGTCGCCAGCGTCCCATATTGATACTTTCTCAGCCGCGATAGGTCTACACATGAGATCTACATATTAGCCGTAGGTATATAGCGGCTAAAAACTTCAAGGCCACGGTGCGGCAGTGGAGACTTGGCGCATATCCGGGGAAGTGGAAGACCTACTTAATGAGCTGTGCTATTAAACATGGGGGCCCTTATTCGATCAGAGCCAGTATATCTACGCTCAATCGCCTTCCGACATACGTAGGAGGCGGCTCCTTCCACAGAACGCACCATATCCCCTCAGTTCAGTAACACGACACCATGCATATTTTGTCCACCCTTTCCGCTGTCGCCGGCCTTTTGGCGGTTGGCAGTGGCCAACAGATCACCAAGGTCAACGACTTCAATGCCGTCCCCACCAGACTGGGCATGTACGTTTATGTGCCGTCGAACATTAAGACTCCAGCCCCGATCATCGTGGCAGTACACCACTGCCAGGGCTCGGCACAGGCATACGCTGGAGAATCAGGCCTCATGGGACTTGCTGGTCAGAAGGGCTTCATCATCATCTTCCCCAACTCGAAGTCTGGTGGCGGTTGCTTCGATGTCGCATCAACAGCCTGTAAGTCGTACACAACGGCACCGGGGACGTCAGTCGGCCCGTGGTTCATGGCCCTCTACGTCTCAGTAAGCTTGAAAATAGCTGATGTTTTTAGCCCTAACCCATGATGGTGGCGGCGACTCTCAAACCATCGCAAATATGGTCAAATATGCCATCGACAAGTACGGCGGCGACCCTGACCGTGTGTTTGCGACGGGCACAAGTTCTGGCGCTATGATGACCAATGTGCTCATGGGAGCTTACCCTGACGTGTTCAAGGCTGGATCGGCCTACTCCGGTGTGCCGGACGGATGTTTCTTCGTCCAGGGCTCGACCGCTACTCAAGATCCTCCAGGATGGAACAACCAGTGTGCCAACGGCCAGCTTACGAAGACTGCAGCTCAATGGGGAGATATGGTCAGATCGTACTACCCTGGCTACAACGGCACTCGACCAAGAATGCAGATGTAAGTCTTTTCCTGGCGATAAACAGATGGTGGAAGGCTCAGGGCGAGGAGATGCGCTGACATTGAAAACAACAGTTGGCACGGTACCTCTGACAACACTCTTCGCTATCCGAATTGTGAGTGACAGTCTTTATTCTTTCCGTGCTACATTACTGACTGTGACTGTAGACGCCGAGGCTATGAAGCAGTGGTCAAACGTCTTTGGCCTCACAGAATCCAAGAACGCCCAAAATACACCTCAGAACGGGTACACTCAAACGATCTACGGAGAGGGAGACGCTGCGACAGCACAGCTGGTCGGCTATAGCGCTAGCGGTGTCGGCCACAGCGTGCCTATTCACGCATCTGTGGATATGGCATTCTTTGGAATCTGAGCTCCTCAAGTTAAAAGGGCTAGGTGAAATCGTCTTTGTAAATACGCAGCTCTGCCTTCCCGTACAACAATCTCGAGGAATGAACATAAAATACAAAGCCATCGAATGAGTTGCTCGATCTTCCTCCCAAAACACATTTTACCTGGGTGGCCATCCCTCAGTGAAAAACAGTATTTATATGATGTAATGTCCTCATGATTGATGTTTCATCCAGACCAGATCGAAGCTTCATCATTCCAATCCTTGTAGGCGGTGTCAAGCTCACCCCCGTTCACTCCGGAACCTTCACCCAGCCCTCTTCCTCATTTTCCCTCTTGCTTCTCTGACTCCATTTAGACGACAGTGAACTCGTAATGTTAAGGAAGTATTGCATTTTTGTTCCTAGGCCGATCACTCGACAGAGTTTGAAACTGCGCCATCTCGATAGCTACACTGAATGGCTGGTGACGATTGATATCTGTTACGATGTTCCTGTGAGCAGGAAATTTAGTAACGAGTTAGGCCTGAAACTTGCTCGTGAATTGTATCAAGATACGAGAGCAAGAATACATGATCAATATTTGTTAGGCTCTCTTCATTAAAATTCATGTACTTGATCACTTCGCATGAGCGCGCCAATCGGAAGGCGGTGATGAATTCCAACCTGATGGACGTAAATCGATAAGCAATAATTATCCATCCTATAGTATAAGTGATCAAGCCAACACTTTTCAAATATAACTACACTGTCTCAGCTGTGGACTCTCTTTAGTCCCTGGGAAATATCGACAGCGCCTATTAAGGAACGTAGACGTCATTGCCTCTGGCACTGGGGAAAGCCTAAATTGCGTGATCAGGTCAAATGCTACTAGGCGATCACCGATGGTCATTGTTGTCAATAGTTCTCATCTCCTAGAATCTCAGAGTTTGTATATACTAGATAGTAGCTACAGCATGCTTAGTTAATAGTGCTATGAGTATAGTACGCGAATTTGACATACCCTAAGCACTGCGGTGGAGGTCTGCAATCGCGAGGTTGAGAAATGTGAATGTACCAGCTACCAAGATCATTTGAAACCAAAACTGGCGAGGAGAACCACAGTAAAAGCAAGTACTCCAAGGCTATGACAGAACAACAAATATGCAGACATAGTGAAGAAAGTACAGATATCATGATAAGACCTACCAAAACACCGAATAGGGGTATACCGCAACAACAGATCACCGTCCATCATTTACTGTCTTCTCCTTTCCATTCATGACTGCCCTTCTGCATTTTCTACTCCTTCTCCTTCATTATCCGCTTCTGCGGGAGCTTCATCATCGTTGTCCTTCGCTTCCTCCCCTATTGGATTCTCTGGTATGATGCCATTCTGGCGTTCCCATACTTCTCTTCGAATACGATCATCTCTGGCAATCCTGGCCCTTTCCACTTCGTCAATGCCGCCGCTCTTTTTAAGCTTGCCTTCTCCCACGAAGGCAGCCAGCTCCTTCTTCATGGGATTTTCCCGCCGACTCTCCAGCTCCTTCTGCCGCAACTTCTCGGCGCGCTCGATAGCCTCAAGTCGGTCCTCGTGGTTGGGCTGGAGCGCTCGCACCTCACCCAACACGCCCTCTTTGGCTGCTGACTGGTCTGTGCTATTGCCAATATGTTGCAACCCCCGGGAAAATTGTCGCGCTGTTGGGGTGTTTTCTTTCATTTGCTCTTTAGTCGCCTGTTCCACCAGCGTAAATGTCTCTGTTGCTTTCTCAAGATCATCCTTCAGGTCAATCATGAGGTCTTCCATCAACTTAAGTTCGTCACGACCTTGGCAGACTTCTTCAAGTTCCTTCTCCCAAATCTTGGTCCAGACAGGCTTTTCGTGTTTCATGTATTCCTCCATCTTCTTGAGCTCCTTAGTCAAAACTTGGATATCCTTGGATACAACTTCGAGCTGACGGGGTAGGGGTCGGACACCGCGATTAACGACATCTTTCCGCAAATCCTCGACGAGGTCTTGGAGATCGTCGACTTTGTTGACAAGGCGATCGGAATCCGAGTTGAGATGTTTTCGTCCCTTCATGACATATGCATGCCCCGAGTCACCGTCGACTTTGGGAACTGCTGCTTTGATAGCTTCTACTTTGACGTTGGCAGCCTTGCTCCGGAGCGAAGACATGGAACTTTGAATATCGGTTTGGAAGTTGGAGTATGTTTGACGCAGGATAGCAAGATCACGACGTAGACTTTGCAGCTCCCTCCGTTGATCTGGGTCAAGTTTGGCGCCTGCGCCTAGACCACTAGACCTGGCACCCTCAACGGGGATGGGTGGTGCTGCTGCCATACGTGCCATTTCCTTGGCTGTTTCCAACTGTCTGTCCGACACCTGTTGAAGGGCCGCTGCTTGGTCGGTGACGTTTTGCCGAACTTCATCCATTGTTTTCTTCAATGTGCCCAATCCTTCATCGATATGCTTTTTGACCTCATCAAGAGACTCGATATTGAGAGCCAATACCGTGCGATCTTTAATATCAGAGAGCTCCTCTAGCTCATGCCGCACGCCGGAGACAGGGTCCTGAATGTATATCTCAGGTAGATCCGCTCCATTGAGGGCTGTGTTCCAAGAGAACTTTTCAATGAAAGCGAGCTGAAGACGGCCAATAGTCAAGCCGGTATACCCTTCTGGCAGGATGAACTTCTTGACTCTTGACTTGTATTGCAGGAAAAGGGTCAGCTCTTTCTCGAGTGGAGGCGACTGTTGCTGGGCGAACACTGCCTGTTCATTATTGCTGGGGGTTTCGGGCCGCTTCTCAGGCTCCCTAGGAAGATCGACTTTTGGTTTGACCTCATCAGGGGAATCCGGACCGTTGAGGGCAAACGCATCTTGAATTGGCCCAGAGACCGTAGCGCTTGGTCTGTATTTCTCTTCTGGTGACTGAGTCGATGGAGGCTCTTGGGTACGTGAGTGGTCACTGACCGAGCTCTCCTCCGATATTTGGCTGGGTACCCGAACGGGAGAACTGTCGAAAGCACTCTTAGACTGGTTAGATGTGGTTCGGTTATGCCGCATGGCCTCTCGAACCTGTACAGCTCGCATCGATTCGCGAACCTCGGCGCGCCCTCGGTTGGGCAAAGGCGTAGTCTGCGTGGGAAGCATGGGTACGCCATCCGTGGGCGCTCCTAAATGTTTCGATATCTGGTATGCCGAATACCTCCGAGATGCCCTCCTCTCGAGATCCTTTCCCCTTTGCAGAGCGGCTAATGCACTCTGTTGTGATTTAGGTGGGGGTGGTGGCGGAGGGAAGGAATCGATATCAACGTTCCCCTTGGATGGGCCAGCTGGCATGGTCTCATCTCCAGGATATGGAGGCAACACGGGTATATTTTGCATGGTATTGCTGGAAAGAGACGACATGTCCGACGTCAACGAAGCCTGGGATTGTTCCCGCTGGAGTTTTCGGTTGGGGGACGTGTCGCTGCCAGAGGGGGCAGCGGTGCTCCCGGTCCCCCGGCCAGCGCTGTCTCTCTGGCCATATCCACTCTCGATGCCTTCATTCAGTAGATTCGTGAGACCGGTACCGTTGCTACCGACTGTGCTAGTGCTCATGGTGCGAGCGGCTATGCTGTTGCTTTCCTCGGGCGAGCCGGCCTCCTTGTCCCTAGATTGCCTCTGTCTGAGCTTCTGTTGCTTTCTCTTGAGTCCATGCAGCAGATTGATTATTATGTCACGTATGCGCGGCAAATATTTCTCCAGGCTCTCTGTGCTGGCCTCCTGGCTCAAGGTGGCCTCGAGGATGTGCCGTAGCGATTCAGGCACGTTTCCCAGGTCCGATGTGTCCACGTTGATGGCGGTGAATGCGCGGCAGGCCATGTTGAACTCGTAGCCCAAGCGCACGTAAACGTCGGACACTTGAGTGTCGGTAGCAGCGCCTCGGGACCACTGCGTAAGAGTCTCGAGCAGCTGTTTCGTGGCAACAAGTAGGTGGGTGACGCTTTTTTCGATCTGGGAGAGGGGCATGCTCGTTCCATTCGATTGCTGGGGGTGTTATGCAGTGGTCAGTACAAGGTCGTGTGGCGGAGGGGCGAGTAGAGAGACGAGACAATGGGCAGATATTCAATGAAAACAAACAAGGCGGCCGTTGCTGAGGGAAGGTCTCTCCGCAGGGCAGCAAAGCAGGCGGGCCGGCCAGCCATCCACAATGCACCGCGGAGCTCAAGCACAGCAAATCGCGGCAAAGTACAAGCGCAAACTCACATTCCGCCTTGAACCACCTGCGCTACCGCCGGTCGATCTATTCGAAGCCGTCGACGAACGCGGCTGCATGTTTGCCGGCGACATGGACCGCGTGGGAAGGTTGGATGAGAGGCCCCCGTCGGGCGCGGGAGAGCGACGCTGCATCCCGCGCTGCGGCGGAGGATTCGACGCCTGCATGGCGATTTCCAGTGTCGACGTCGCGCGACCACGTGCTCCTGTTCTAGCTATGCTCTTGGGCTGGCTGTCCTGCCCCCTCTCTCCCCTGGTTTAAGTTGTACAACAGCAGCAATGACGATAGCGATGGCGACAGCGACAGCGACAGCGACAGCAATAGCAATAGCGAGAAAGACAGCGAGAACGACAACGGCAATGGCAACGACGACGATTAGAGTCTAGGTTTATGTATCTATATCCTGAGATGGGTTGTTTCGGCGATAAGCGACTCGATCAGAAAAGCCAGTGCAAGTGCAAATGTGCTTCTGGTGGCAACGAAGACGCCACGGGGGTCGGGAGAGAGAGCTCGTTCTACGGCGATGGGGGCGGGGCGGTGGTGTCGAAGATGAGGCGGCGGATTGCGAGATGACGTTGGCGCGACAGAGGAGCTAATCGCAAATACAGAGGTTGGCGTACGATGAGGGTGAGAAGACGGGAGCGCCGATGCCTCGGATGATGAAGCGCCAATGTCAATGCGGAAGCGGACGCGCGACGTCGACAAGCAGCCAGCAAGCGACAGCAGCCAGCAGCCAGCAGAACAGCCTGAAGGGCCTGGCCTGGGCCTGGCCTGACATCCTGCTCGCCTGCCATGCTGATTCCGTGCGTGTGTGTCTGCGCTCGCCCGCTAGTCCCAGAGCAGATAGGTCCCAGTCCGTCGAACAGGGGGGCGTTTTGGCACCGATGGGGCAGGCGAGGCAGGAGCAGGGGACATCTGTGTCAGATACCTACCTGTACCCTCCTATACCTACCCAGGTACCTAAGGAAGATTTACCTACATGTAGGCATGTAGGATGTCACCTAAGATTCCCAAGTCAGAACCAGACGGGAGCGTCTCGTCTCGTAGGCGATTGATTGATTCCCTTGCTCCCCACCACTATATCGACAACTACAGATATGGGTAGAAGCACGGATGTTGTTGAGCACAGATCTCATTGATGCAACAGACAGGTATGTAGGCGAGTAGGTTAGGTGGAAATCTTCACATGTACCTAGATACCTCGGTAGGTAGTTGGAGATTCGCCCGGCAGCTAGACAGCCATTGTAGAACAAGGAGCTAAGCTTACCACCTACATGCACGCATGCATGTATTGTTTCCAACCCAGCTTTGTGGGTGGCCCCAACCTCTCATTTTCCATATACTATACCTATCTTAAGCTGTGGGACTTGCGGAAAAGGTTGCCAAACAATGTGTCGCAGTTTTGAGCTGCGGCTTACCTTCGCAGCATGGCATCTTTCGTTATTTTAGGGTGCTCACGTCACTAACTGGCCCCGATGATTTCCGATAGTTAAATTTACCAACGGGTGACTGTGAGGTTCACTTCCCTTGACTGTTTGAGGAAACGCTATTCGAATACTGCGGCAAGCAAGCCTATCCGGAATTGATCATCAAGCTATGTGACATTGGTACGGGTTCTGCTTGTTCCCCTTCTCTCTTTCTTCGTCGAGTGTGTGTAGAGTTGCAATTCGGAATGTTAGAACGACTACCGTAGAACGAACATGACACCCGCTTCATACATTGAAGGAGCCCACGGATAAATTGTCTCACCTCTTCTGAGACAACGGTATCTTGCCGAATACCGCACCAGTATCGGCAAAATTCACAGCATTGGGAAATATGGTAGCTTTTGGAAGCTCATCTGGAAACTTCGACTATGTGCCACAAACGTGAGTGAGGATGACGCCTTGCGCAAAGGCTACATGGCATCTCTATTACGGTCTCCTAGGTGTGCTTCTTGAAATTGGCGATGCATTTGGGTTGCTTTGCAAACGTCAGTCCAGCTTCCCATGGAGATATAGACTGCCAAGTGGGCTTCAGCCTTGTATTATATGTACACAGGCACAATACCTACATATGGACCTACGACTTGAGACTTACCGACGTCACTGGTTCTTGGGGCAGGTAGTACGGCGGCCGTCAGACTTGGGTTCCTTAACCGTTGCAATGATCACAACGGCATACTCAGCCTTAAAGGTGTGAGATAAGCCTTGCATGTAGTGTACTATCACACTAGAAGACTCATGTCAGTGCACACCTGGGCAGTAAGTAACCTTAATGGGTTGTAAGGATGGATGTTTCCCAAATGCCCAAAATAGGCTGAGCCTCGACAGGTATGACAGGACCGTTGAGTCTGTCGCATGCCGGATTCGACACAGCCAACGGGTGCAATTCGTGATCCGGCACACAATCACGTAGGATCTAGCGTATCAGTATCTTGGGTCCGTCAGCAGCCAAGCTCTGTGCCGAAATAGTCTGGTAGTGGTGTTGGGAACGGCCCGCACCCAGCTAAGGAGCTCATTTGCACGATTCTGATTCGTTCTTGCTCACCGAACAATACTCACACATGTAGCCGCCTCGAGGGGAAGGAATCGAGACCGAGACATAAGACATAGAGGGAGGAAGGAGACCAAGATGAAGAAGTGGAAAGCGATGCCAAGAACAAGGACTACCTAATGGTCGTCACCGGGCAGACGAACGATACGAAGTGGGATCTGCTGGCTACATGTATGCATTATTTTCTTCCCGCCGTTTCTTTTCTGCGCTGCCTGTTGCTTCTTTTGCTGCACAAGAGAGACAGCAATATTTTTACCAGGCTCGCCAGGCAGCTACCTATCCATGCTGAGACCTGTTGCTTGCTTACTTCGCCTGTATATTGGCCAATGGCAGAAATTGCAGGTAGGGAATCACCTACCAACGATTCACGGGTGTTACATACAGTACCATGATCAGATGATGCTCGCTGGAAGATTGAGCTTCCCTTCAAGCTTAACTTAACTTACCAGGTAGTAAATAAGTAAACTAAACTACAGTACTACCAATCGATTCGCAAGCGCAAAAGCGGAGTCTTCGTCAACCAAGGCCCCGCAGCTAACCGGGGGGCGGGGTTGGGGTCCATAAAGTCCACCCATCTACCTACCCCCGGTGAATATCGGGTTTTCTGTAGCCGTAGGCCGTTGCACGTATCGAGTACCGTAGGTAGGTACATGTAGGAGGTATCTAATAGTAGGTGATCTCCTGATAGTTTTTTAACTTCATAGGTATACGAAAGATGGAAGGTATCTCAGCAATTGCCTAACGTCATCCTCTATTCAACATGTCTTACGCCTTCCCATGCCTCGGGGTTTGCGAAGCATAGGTAGAAGATAAAGATAGATGCATGCTACATCAGTTGGATACCGAAACAGATACTGCATGCGAACGAGCTTCGCCTGACTTCAAGATGTACTCAACTCCGCCTCATGTTTGCTTCATTGGGAAAAGATACTTAGAGGCGACGTAAGCACTTGGACCTCAATACTCAACAATCCCCTGAGCCAAATCAGCTAGAACTGCCTTATACTCTATGAAACTCTCGCGAACCTTGAAGCAAGTTCTACAAAAACCTACCCACATAATACATATGTACTTTGTTAGACAGTAGTAGAGTGTCATCCCTACCACATCTTATGTTTAGGAACACCATGAGAGACTAGTTCAATGGTTACCGACCATCAGCTCTTCGCACGATATGGAATCAACCAAGCCAAACGAGGGCAAGTCCCTGGTAGTACAAGAGTTGCGATACATGCAATTAACAAAGGCCCCGTGCAACTACCTAGGTATGGATATATATACCATGTAAGAAGGGAGGGTGGTACGAGTGACGGTAATGCACGATGAGTGACTCTTCGCAATGGATGGTCAAGGCACCTGCCCCGAGCCATCTCTATCGCCAAGGGAGGTTGACATCTCGTGAGTGGACCTACCTAGGTAGGTAGAGGACTGTTTTCCCTGAGGTAGCCCGTGATATCCCAACTTGGTGGAGGGTTGAGAACTTCAACAAGGGAGAGTGCAGTTTGCTCAAGAACTTACAGTGAAAGATGCACCGTACGCTCTTCTGCAATTGGCCGAGTTGGCCTCGCTGGCGGACAAGACTCGACAGTGTCGAGCACAGTACGCCAGGAGTCAGGACCACAACGAGCTACCTAAGGTACCTAGGTAGTTGGACCCGCCCAGGCTCGTACACCTACAGACATGCCTGCCTGCCTGGCTCGTCTGGCTGAGGTCGCCTGGTGGTGCCTCCCCAACTCCGCCTGCACATCAGGTCCCTGAGCTTCGCCAACTCCCCAAAGCCCACCTGCACCAACCTCCACCCCATTCTTTCCTTCCAAGTCCTGGAAGCTCCTCCTTTTCCCGCCGACGGGACCATCGTATCGCGGCCTTCTGCATAATTGCGACTCGTCCTTGTCCCTCGCCCCTCGCGACGCCCTGCACACGCCAGCGGCTGAGAACTGTCTACGAGCAGCAGCAGCAGCAACAGCAACACTCACCACCGTCGCCACGGTTTTCGGGCCTCCCTGGCACAGCTCAACCAGTCAGCCAGTCGTCCGAGGTGAGACATTGGTTTCCTTGCCCCCACCCCAAAGCACCCCCCGTACCTTTGTACCTTGCCTTCCTCGCCTTCGACTACCTGTGTATTTTGGGTTTGTGGTAGCATGGGTCATCTGTCCCCGTACCCGTAGGTAGTAGCCCAACAGCTGGCCCGCACCGCCCTGCCCATTTTTCCCCTTCGCAAGAGTGTCAGGTTGTGCCCGTGTGAGCACTGAGCAGTCGCTGGAGCATAACTGCAGACGTACAGACCAGGAGCAGACGCTGCGACCTTGACCACCTTTTTTCTGGCAACTTCCAGTCTCACCAGCTGCTTCTTGCTTCTTGTTCTTCGGAGTCGGCCTTGTCATCAACAAAGCACCATTCAAATTCAACCCTCCCCCCCAAGGCCACGCTTGGATTATCGCTTTGTACCCCTTGACCACCTCCCTCGTCTCGTTTCAGCGAAGCTACTTTTTTTCTACCGCTCATTCAATCACTCGTTGCGCTCTATTGCACTCACCGTCTTTCTACCCTGTGCGCTGACCGTCGCCGCTCTGGTCGTCCCCAGAATCGCCTCTTAGGATAGCTACACACCAAGTAGGACGGTCGCTTCCGCATCTGCCGACTATTCTACATCTCAGCGGCACCACAAGCTTCTAACTCGCGTTTGAGTACGCAGCCTGTAATCGCATGACAGACCACCCTATTGTAATACTCTTGCGAAGTAAGTCGGCTCTGGATATAGACCTTGCAAGCCTCCTTTGCGAGCCAAATACTCTCGGTTCTCTGGCTTGCTTTGCTTCCACCCCTTGGCTACGACCCTCTTAATACCTCTCAATACCTCCCCATCATCGGCGTCATCATCCTTCGCAAACCTGCCATCAATCCACCATACACTAGCACGTCGACCACACCATATATATATGGGTGGCCCGACCCTCTCGGAAGATAATCTTGGCTCACCTCTCGGCTTGAACAGGGCGAAAGGGTCGGAGACACAGCGAAGGCCATCATCGAGCTCGAAGGCCGTCTGTATAACTCGAGCTCTTCTGTCACCTGAGAATGGTACAATACAAGAAGAATTCGAATCACACTGCAAACGGGAACACTAGCAAGGAATCATCCAGGATGTCTTTCCAGAAGAGAGACATGACGGATAACCGGTCAGCTAGCGGCCATAATGGCAAAGGCAGCAACAAGTCCAATGGTCAGTCGGTCATAGTGTAACGCAACAGACTTGCACTAACATTGCACACGCAGGCGCATCCTCCAGTTTCCGTACCGATACGGCTATTTCATCATCCCGACCCAACCGTGAGCGGGTTCTGCAACCCTGGGTAGACCCTAGCGGCTCCGAAGGCACAGATATGACACTAGAGAAGTCTACGAATGGTCGATCATGGGACCAGTTCGCTGTGAACGAACGTCAGTTTGGGATCAAGACTACATACGACGAGAATATATACACAACCGCGATCGATAAAAGCCACCCTCAGTACAAGGAAAGATTGGCCAAAGCGGATAGAGCGGCCAAAGAAATCGAGAATAGCGCCACCACGACGGCCCATCATGCTGAAGAGCGTCAAATGAACTTTGCCGGTGGTGATGATGCTGGGGAAGATGAGGAGGAAAAGTAAGCCTTCATTTTCAATGAGCAATGTTTGAAGACCGCCAGCTAATCAGTCTTCCACTGCAGGTACAGTGGTGTGAAACGACAGGACTTTCCTCTCGGTAGCGGCAACTCCCAGACAAAGTACACGCCTCCTGCCAGACGAGCGCCTGCGGGCGCTTCCACGATCAAGGGGGTCCCTGTGGACCCTGCTATAATATCGTCACAGCTACGCACTCAAAAGCCCCAGACAGGACAAAAACAAGAAGAACCCAAAGCTCAGGCAACAACAGTAGCAGTAGCAGAGGCGGCTCCGATACCGCTGCTTACACAAGCCCCAGCAGAGCCCAAGGCGAATGAAAAGGCTGCGGGCGTGCAAACGTCAACGGAAGCCAAGCCATCTAACCCGGCATCTACACCGTTGAAGCCATTGACTGCAACTAGTCGAGCCATATCCCCGCGGGCAGGTGACGCACAGAAGGCTGTTGCAAACGACACCACGGTTGAACGCGAGGTGCTGGAGGATTTCAAGAACTTCGCCAAGCAGCAACGTATCCATGTCGACAAAGTGCGGCACACCAAAGCTAAAGCGGATAAAGAGGTCAAGCTGATTGAGCTTAAGAAATTTGCTGACAGCTTCAAACTACCAACTCCCGTCCCACTTGACTTAATTGGCATCATTGCCAAGGACCCTGCGAAGCAGCGTGAGATTCAGGAGAAGGCTAAGAAAGATGTAGCGGAAGTAGCCAAGCGCAAGGCGGATGCAGAAAAGAAGGAGAAAGAAAAGAAAGAATCTGCGGGTTCCTCCGCGGAAGCCCAGGGAAACGCCGTTCCTACTGCACCCATTGAAAACAGGCCATCTCGTACTCCGAACACAGCATCTGCGGCCGGTCCTATGGGACAAGTGCGCAACCAAGGGGGGCGCGCACCACCCAATTACCCGTCATTCCCGAATAATCGCCAAGGCGCACAGCACATGCCCCAAGCCGGCCGCCTCAGTCATCGTATAAGGGAATCACAGAAATTCCCGGGTACGGACAAGTATCAGAGTCCGGAGATGCGGATGCCGCCGACAGGACCCGCTAATGCCGTCAACCCTGGCTTTCCACGCCTGGGTCCGACTAATCATCTGAGCGCCAAACTGAACCCCAACAGCCATGAGTTCAGACCAAACGCGTTCGCCCCCAGTTTTAACCCGAGCGGACATCCCAGCGGGGGCTCAAGTCCACGATCCGCCATCAACCATGCCAACGGCCCTCCCGCGAGTGCCTCTACTATAGCCAACGTGCCCATCATTATTGGGAAGAAGGGTAGAAAACCGGACCCCAAGAAATGTGATATTTTGACCTTCGCGAAAACCATCCAGCCCCCTGAAACGAAGAACTGGGGTGAGAATGGTAATCTGAGACCTTCTTACGATACGCCTCCTACCTGGCGTTCGGTTGCGGATGACGAGAAACCTGACTCTACAATGCATCTGACCTGCGACGAATATTTTGAGCGGCAGCCCTTCACGGCTCAGCCAACACCCAACCCACCTCATGCCCTTCCCCAGCACATGGCGCATCAGCACCAGCTACCTCTACATATGCAACACGGCGCTCACAACGTCGGGCAACGGCATTCGCCTCACGTGCCACCTGGACAACTTCATGGGGCCCAACAGTCCCCAGTCCCACACGCTCCGTTCAATGGTTCTGATGATCATAGAATGATGCACTCGAATTCCAGCCAATCATTCTCTTCTCCTCGAATGGGCCATCAGGTTCCAATGGCATATCCGGCAGCCATGCACTCCAATCCTCAATTACCATACGGCCAACCCATGATGCCCTCGTATATGCCAGGGACACCACAAATGAACAATTTCAATAGGAGTCTATCGAACAATGGCCAGTTCATGCCCCAACAGCCTGGGGCTATGGGTAGCCCGCTGATGATGCCGCATCCTTTCATGGGGCCTGGCATGGTAACTGGGCCTCCTCAGATGCACATGTACCCTGGTGGGCAATCCTTCATACCTCCCGGCGCCACCCCCCAGCCTATGCCGGGCGCCGCGAATGGATATCCCAGTCCCGGTCGCCCCGCAGCACCAATGATGGTACCGGGCAATTCATCGCAAGGGCAAGTGATGTACGCACAAAGCCCGAGCATGCAGTATCAGCAGCCGTATGCGCCACAGCAAGGTCCAAGTATGTCTGACAAAAAACCCATGTCACACACATTGCGCAAGAACCGGAAGCTAACGCGAAACACAAGTAAATAACATGCGGCCTCCTTATAACGGTGCTGGCTCGCAGCAGTACGGAAGCAGCCCACAACAGATGCACCAATACGCGACGACTCCTCACCGGAATGGAGGCAACAACTATAATAAAAACATACAGAGCCACAATGCGCACCACGGTCCAAATACCCACACGGCTCCGACCGGCCCCCAAGGTCGGTCGCCCGAGGGTCCTGACGAGGCTAAGTGAAGGCGGCCGCAATCACACTTGTCAGCTAAGGAATACCAGCGCCGCGCCCTGAGCGCCCATCTTAGCCAATCCAACACCTGTCTACCATGCGGGTATTTCCGCCCGTCTCCTTCGGCATCACGCGATCATCATTGGTGGTGACAATAGCAGGTGTTTGGTCACGGAGTTATGAATGACCGTTTGTCCACGATCCCATGTGAAGTAGACATGGTATTCACCAATCCTTAGGCTCCTATGTTGGAGATGCGCTCATACAGAAGCCTACTGGACCTTGAACAAACTATGAATATCTTATGTTGCCCTTTTTCTTGGCTCGTAGGATATTTACTCTCAAAGTTCCCACCATTCAATCACCGATACAAATGCTCGCCAGGAATATATGGTAAGTTGGAGTAGTCGGGAAGGGTGAAAGCTAGCGTGAAGGATGATGCATTGTTGCACTTGAAGTGAGAGGATGGAAGGAAACAAGCGAAAGCAGTGTCAATATCTGGCTCGGGTCCAGATGTGGTGGTTTCCCCTGGGCACAGGAGACTGCAGATCCATTGTCCCCTCCCTCTTCGGTTCAAACAAAGGGCGAGGGAAACAATAGGAGATACAAGAAGCGACGGGGGTAAGGTGCTGCCAGCGGAGAGGAGCAGTTGTATCTTAGATCTGAAGATCGAGAGCGCAAGACAATGAAGGCTCGTTCATCGCTGATGTTGAAGGCCTTTCCGTGCTGGTGGTAGCTAGTACCTGACCGATACACTGGCGAATCAGCCGAGCCGAGCTGAGCTCTCGATCCTGACTATTGGACAGGGCCCCTCTGACGAGGTCACAAGCGATGAGACATTGGGCCATGAATCAGACGCGCACAATGGTGAGGCAGACCAAAACTTGACCAAAGCACTGTCGAACTATTATGGTTTCTGTAGCGATGAATGGTGTGGTGGAATGAATGCGGCTGACGAGGATGGGCAATGCTAAGAATCTGGATTGAGCTCTTGTACTACCTAGGAGACGATAAAAGGCAGCGAGAATTGATCTATGTGATGAAGAAGCCCATCTGCTATGTGACTCGACCTAAGAACATTGGGCCACGAGGAGTACCCATTGTTCATGCACCTCAGATAGATTGTTTCACTTATAATTCCCACGAGCCAACAGCCGGTTATTATTAACAAGAAGAAATGTGGCAATGGCTCACCAAGACATGGTATTGTCATCACCTTTGCATTGAGGGAAAACTCGATGGCCACCTGTTACAGATCTGACAAGAGGGACGAGAGAAGTACTTGACTGCATAGGTATCTATCTACCCTGGGTACGAAAGGAGAAGTGCTAGCAACACTTAGTATGAATGTTCTGGGTTGGTGGCTATAGTAGCTGGAGAGGGAGACAGAGTTCAAGCAGCGAGTCTTGGGCGATTCAGTCCGTCGATGATCTCGTTCTCAATGTGAGTTATGATGGAACCCAAATGCCACCTGCAGGGTTGCCAGGTGCCAGGTGGACTGGTATTCTACTGTACGTATGGGATGGGATGTGTGGGAATTTAGGTAAGGTTTGGGACAGAGTGATGGCAGCTCCGAGGCTAAGCATCGCTTTAGCGTGCATGGACAGAAAGTGGAAGCAGAGAAGCTCGGATGGATATTTTAGGAGTGCTGACACGGGCCAGACAGTAAGTACTAGGTAAGGTTCCTGCACCTGTACTAGTAGATTAAGGTACCTACATAGAAAGCATTCCCAGGCTCCCAGGGCCTGAACAGGGAAGCCGTAACTTGAAACAGCCCCTTGGGCGGCCCGCCTTTCAAGCCAAGACTATTGTGAGCCTATCATCTGGGCAGCAGCCAGACGTTTGAAACATCCGCGGCTGAGGGGACCAATGACAGCGCGCCAACCGGGCACCCAGGTCTACACGGCGAGCATGGCTGCTTCGTTGCCTGGATTCTCCCAAGTCGAGACTTCCTTGCCGCGGTGATTAACACCTATCTCAGTCTGTAAAGCCGGCCGTTGGGGCCACTCTGCGTCCCGTCTCGTGCCGGGGAGCGATGGAGAAGGAGGCTCGGGCGGGCAGACGAGAGATGGGCATTTGTCAAAATGGCATTGATCCAGAAACAGCACTTTGGCGATTATCGGGTTAATTAATGGATTTGATGGCCCATCACGGTTCAGCCGTTCCTGTTGTTCTAGATACCTAGGTAGCTACCTAGAGCAGCGCGGCAGTTTTAGCCGCCAGTCGAAGATCAAGAAGAATACCATGTGGTTTGCTACTGCACTGCATTGGAAGTAGGGGACTGGCGTGGCTGGATGCAGACCGAGGATCGTCTACACAGAATGCAAGATGTAGATTGCTCACGGCCGTGACATGTCAACCGTCATACGAAGGAGACATGTGCGTGCTGATCGGCCCCCTCCGGGCAGATGCTCTATGGCCGTGGCACGTCCTGTGGCCCAATCATGACTTGTGTGCTACGCTATTACGGCTCCTTCCCGAGAGACTGCCGTGCTCGGTATACCTGAGGTATGCGTGTTGGATGGGCTGTTGCAACTTGTAGTTGGTGCGTACGTGCGTGCATGCGTGTGCAGCGCATCGCATGCGCCAGCTGTGCCGCCAGTCAACAGAAGGATCAATCAACCAAGTACTTGCAGAAGCAGAAACTGGAGGAGACTCAAGACGGGAGGCCGCTGGCCAGTGCATTGGCAGGCGAGGCAGGTCATCGAGGGGCCATGGGCAGGCGAGCAGGCCATTGGAGCATTGGCGCGCTCTCTCCTCTGCAGACGCCCCACAACACTCCACAATTACCGGCCGATCGTTCGGAGGCGTCAACGTTGCAGCCAATGACCATCCCATTGGGGTTTCACCAATGCAGGTACACTCGCTCGACTGGCCGCGACTGCAGGTGGCTCTCCCACATTCGGCTGTGGCGTTTACTTGCACACCCTAGCTCGACTAGCAACCTGCATTCCCAGCGACAAACCACAACACCCAACCAGCCGAGGGCTTCCCAAGCTTTCCCACACATCGTACAACGCCATCGCCCCAACAGGGCATCTTGTCTCGGCCCTGTCCAAGGGCGCCTTCTTTGCAGCGCAGTCTCCATCCATCGTTCTAAGCCACTGACCACTGAGCATGCGCCCAGTTAAGCGTTCACTCTAAGCCTCCATGATCTGCCTGGGCACCTCGATATGCCTGAGCATTAATGCGCTGCCTAGGTGGGCGAGGTGGGCTAGGTGGACTGACCCTTGGGGGACCGAGAGAGGGGGGGCCGTCTCGCCCGCTGCCACACCCTCGACACCCTGTCATGCCTGTCCTGCTGGGGGCTCACCTTGAAGGCCCGAGAAAGCCTTTGGGCTTCGACTATCAATGCCACATGCCAGTGCCGCCGCGAGGGCGAACGAGGGGCTTGGGCGGCTGGCTACTTACGAGTAGCTATGTCACTTGCCTGAGTAGGTAGGTAGGTGGTTGGCCTCTCGTCCCCCGGCTTGCTGTCCCCGACCCTGTCCATCCTCTACGTAATGTTTCTTATTATGCCTTTCCATATGACTGGCATTAACTGCAAGTGGTCCTTTTGATTGTGATGATCCTGCTCGCCTGTCTCGACGCTCGACTCGAGCCGTCCAATCGATCGCAGCAACCCAACGCTCTACTGAACGTAAGGCAGATAGATTTGTCAAAGCGGTCGAGGTTTATGCGCCGTCTTTTCGCCAGTTACACCTCTCGGGCAATGAGAAAGACACTCGATGATTGTGGTGAAACTCCACGGCTGATCAGCGGACGGCAATTGGTTTGTGAAGAAGCCTCCCCCTGGGCACGTCTCTGGCAGGTGAACCTGGTCAACCTCCCTTGGGGTACCTGGCATGTAGGTATCTATCCACCTACCGACTTAGGCAAGATACTCCTCCCCTTTTCATTGTCTGTACCTGCAGTGGGTCCCAAGGGTCTCCGAGCCCACCTCCACCACTCTATGCGCCGTCTTCTTCGCCTTTCATTGCCACACAAGTATATAGAGACGCATAACCACCCACCACCTCTTTTTCAACATTCCCATCCTCACCTCCATTGACTGGGCAATCCTGTATTCTTGTCTTTTCACCCTTCCCGCCCTTTTTTTTTCTCTCACGCTTCCAAGCAAAAAATTCCCTGGTGGTTATCCATTCCTTTACATTCGGTCACTTGTGAACTGTTACAGCCGTTTTGTGCCATCTTGACGAGAACACAATCCATTGTTCCACACCCAACCGCGAATCACAATTTCGGCGGCATAAAGGTTTTTGTCGACAAACTGTCCAAACATCCAAACAAACGTCTTTGTACATCCCTCATTCCTTTAGGTGTCGCAGTAGAACTGGTTGAATATATAAGTTGGGCCTGATTCGCAGTACCATCCATCCCCTTCAACCATCACCTTCTTTCGCCAACAAACAACACAAGATACCCCGAGATCTTAGGCTTCTGCTAGTCAGCACCTCTCACCAACAACCACTATTCGATTCTACTGTCTGCTCCAAGACGCAAGATGATGTTCAAATCAGGTGTCATGGCCATCCTGGCTGCTGGTTCAGCCATGGCGCACATGAACATGAATGACCCGACTCCTCTGTCATATAAGGGCAACCCCAACACACAGGAGGCCAACACGGACTACTCAATCACATCGCCAATTACTGCTGCCCAGTACCCGTGTAAAAACACTCTGAAGCTTCTTGGTACGAAGGACGCCACCGCCGTTACCACCTACTCTCCGGGTCAGCAGGCAAGTATGACGGTTGAGGGCGGCGCCACCCACAACGGCGGGTCGTGCCAGTTGTCTCTTTCATACGACAAAGGAACAAAGTTCACTGTCATCAAATCGTTCCACGGTGGCTGCCCCATGTCGGACGGCCAGAAGTTTGATTTCACCATTCCCTCCGACGCCCCCGAGGGCGATGATGTCGTTTTCGCATGGAGTTGGGTCAACAAAACCGGTAACAGAGAGTACTATATGTCTTGTGCCATCGTCAATATTAAGTCGGGTGGCGGAAAGCGTGCAATTGAGAAGCGCGCCACCGTTCCCTTTGCCAGCCGCCCCGATCTCTTCCAGGCCAACCTTGGTGGTAAATTCTGTACCGCCGAAGGTGTCGACACGCAGTTCCCCGAGCCCGGCCCCGATGTCGAAGAGGCCCCCGGCTCCAGCCTCGGCCCTGCTATCATCTGCGCAACTGGTGAAAAGGCTCCTGTTGGCGAGTCCGGTTCCGGTTCCGGTTCCGGCTCCGATTCTGGCGCGAGCCCATCTTCAAGCGCTTCCTCTGCCCCTGCTGCGGATCCGGCCACCTCTTCTTCAGCTGTAGTGTACGTATCTTCCTGTTCTACGAGTGATTCTGCACCTACACATAACCTTGACTTTTCAAAACGGCTCAGGGCGATCATGGCGACCGGCCTAATTGTCACGATAAGTTCCTCTCGTCACTTATTCTAAACTAACATCGCCTTGCAGTGTCCCAACAGGCGCACCTGGAGGCGTCTTCCTCACTACTGGCGGCGCTGCTGTTCCCACAACTCTCGTTACCGCAACTTCATCATCTGCTGCAGTATCATCGTCGGCTGCCGTGTCATCGTCAATCGCTGTTTCGTCATCGGCTCCCGCTGCCACTTCTACTGTGGTCTCGGTCCCAGCCCCTACTGGTGTTGCCGCAGGAGCACAGACAGGCACTTGCACAGATGAGGGCGCATGGAACTGTATCGGTGGTAGCCAATTCCAGCGATGCGCTTCAGGGCAGTGGAGCGCTGTCATGCAGGTAGCACCGGGTACCACATGTTCAGCTGGAGAAAGCGCTGTTCTGAACATGGCTTCTCGCCGCCACCGTGTCCGTCGTGGTAACCACTAGATTAACTAACGCATTGCCCCGGTTTTTAGGGGAATTGCTAGCAGTCGGTTCTCCTGCTTCAGATATGTACATACTTACTTTTCACAATCACTTTTTTCTTTTCTTTTCTAGGGACAACGGAAGGGGAGGGCACACTTTTTCAAAAGCCAAAATACTTGTATAGTAAGGGCGATCGGCCGGATGAGACATGATTTTCATACAAAAGACCAGATCTTAAGCGACTCAGCTTTTATGTTGTATGTCGCTCGTTTTCAATAAAAAAGTTGGATAAAATATTTGATAAGCCAGTTTGTCAATTCCTGTGAATCGTGTTCTAAAACTTTTAGTATTGTTGTGATATATTACCTTGGCACTTGATGTTCACTGTTATTTTCACCCACACGTCTAGCTAGTTGTGTATTGGCCCGACTACATACTGGCTAGTACTCAGGTAGAGCATAACAAACCTCGGGTCCAACAGTTAGTTTCGCCGGCGGAATGAGTCAGTTGAGCAAACTTTCCTTTTGGATTCAGTACGCATCGAGATTTATTGTACAACACATTGTGATTCGGGCCGAAAAGTCTGTGTGTGTTTGTGTGTGTGTCGTGCGGTGTTCTCTCCCTCCCTTCAACGACTATGGTTGTTACCTTAACTATGACTAAATTCTATAATGACGTATCTGTGACACCAGATGTGTTCTCAATTTTCCAGCTACCCTCATAGATGATCAAGTCATACCTTGCTTCTCCTGTCGACAAAGAATAACAAAGTGCTAGAAACAAGAGGTAGAACAACAAAGAGCCCTTGTTGCCGCTTTGATCGACTTGTATACCTCCCTCTCGCCTCCTTACGGGGTCGCAGTGTGTCTCGCCAGATTCTCATGGATCTGACTGGCTCTCTGCGCATTAATGGAAGCTGTCAAACCATGTAAATATTGCAGAGCAACGAATCTAGTGAGCCTGCTTGGTGCTCACCCAATGGCCGCAGGACCTCGATGGATTTGATGCGTGTCGGCATGAATAACATTTTCTACATTAGCCTGTCCACGTATGTTTATATCTACAAAGCGTCTTTGTATAACGCCCCCCCTTGTTCATATGTTTCTGTTGTTAGCAAGAATCCAAGGAGCGGAGCGGATAGATCTCGCTTATTGAAGCTTATTCTGACAGGTCCGCCATAAACTTTTGATCTCGTACCCTAGCACGCCAGGTCTTAACGGAGAAAAAAAAACATACGTGCTCGCGCTCATCGAAATACCACAACCCCTTGTGGCTACAGAAACCACGACCCGAGAAGGCAAGCGTGGATTGTGAAGTAGCATATTTCGACACCGACCATATTGCCGGTTATCAGCCAACCTGGGGCATTAATAACAACTATCGTGAGACTTGGCAAGGCCTTAGATAAGAACCACGATGGTTTTTGAAACAGCGCGTTTATAATGGCATTGCTGTTCCGACTAGTTCTGATAACTTTCTTTACTAGTTCTAAGCCCCTTACATGTGGTATCGCATGATCCTCGAAGGGGAGTAAAAGATCACGTATCAATGTTCGTTGCCAAATCACGGAATGGCACTTAAAGTTCAGGAGCTCAAAAATTATGGCAACGTGTGTTTTGTTTTTAGAATTGACAATTAACAGTACTCCCCTACCCAAGCTAACAAGCTAGCTAGCTACTTACTTTACCTACTAATTATGTTGACTTTAAGCCCAGTCATCCTCTCGTCTAAACGTAAGGCTGTCGATAAACTTACTTCGCCCTAGGCCCAAAAGGTCGAGTTCAACCTTGGACATGTTGCGAATATACCAGGTATTGTCCCAAAAGGCTTTCACTTTTGCATCATGCAACGTAAGAGGACACTCAGAGTATTCCTCCAGCATCTTTCTAGACCTCTCGCTGTCAGCATCAGCATATAAATCCAGCGCATTCAGGGGTCTTGGCTGTGAACCGTTCACCTCAGCGGCCTGCCTCTTCATGCAGATGAGCGCCGGCCGCGCAAGATCGGCTAGAATGCTACGGAAGGGAAAATTAGGGTGATGAGTGAGGACCACGGTTTTGTCATCTACCAACCCGAAGCCCTGAGCTCCGTATCCCGGGATGATGTCGAAGCCGTTTTCTTCAAGAACGGTTTTGCAGACGTCGGTGCAATAAAGGGGGTCTTGCACCAGCAATGCCACCTCAGACGCGGAGGTAACCTCCTCTATTATGGTCCAGAGGAATTTGACCGCTACGTGTTCGTAAAAAGACTGTGGAGCACGGCCGGGCAAAACCCTGTCAACGCGGCCGAGACCAAAGGCGATGACCTTGTGAATATCGAGCCCTCTTAGGTTGGCGTAGACCAAGTCCGTAATGGCCTCAGCCTCCTCACTCTGTTCAAAGTCTTCATAAACTTGCTGGAAAAGAGCGCGGGATTCCTCTAGTGTCAGCTCTGGCCCTGTAAAAAGCGTGCTACCGTTATAAACGGGGAAGAAGCGCTCGACCTTATCTTGCGCCTGAAGACGTCGGAGGTTACGCTCGTCTTGGAACATGACTAGATTACGACGTTCGCGAGTACCAGGTGCCAAGTCACCGGTTCCACGGCCGTGATATATGTTCTTGGAATTGAAAATCTTGCCGTCGGTGTTCTTGAGCTCTATAAATTCGCCATCATTTGCCAGGGATGCTTCGATGTCCGTGAGAAGGGCCCTGGTAAAAATGGGCTTGAACCCTGTGTCTGGCGTACTGGATGATGACATATTGGTGTCTTACTGAGTATCCTTAACAGATGAGTATGCTGTATTGTATAAAAAAGCAGTTTTTGGTGTGATTGGGTTTACCTTGATTGATATCGAAGTGGCTGGTTCTAATTAAAAAGGGCAATGATCAGGATAGTGGATAAGTCCAAGTTCTTATACAGGCCAACACCAAAACAAGGGCTTTGTTGCCAAACGATGCCTATTGTTTGTAAAAACCGACAAGTTGGTTGGAATGCCCGTGTCATTGTTCAGGTGCTAAAGGAGCCTGACCGAAGTTTAGTCTACAGACCTTTATTGAAAAAGAACTTGATACCTCACGCTCAAAGGTTGGATATGGCTCAGCGAATAAGTATTTCATATGTACACCATGTTTGTGTATGCATGGAATTCATTCATGCATGACTCATTTCTGCTCACAACTCCAGTTCTGGTCTTCATCTGCAGCAATCGCTTCCAACGTCGCTAAAACACGGGTTGTCTTCATGTTCGCCGACTCGTCACTTTTCTGAACTATGAATATATTTGGGGGTCAAGTTCGATTTAAGCCCTTCGGCGAGACGTGTTCGACTCCTAGCCGAAACGAATCCCGTTGCTCGGGTCCCAAGTTCCACTCGGTGGGTTACTATTACGCGGCGGGGCCGCACTATTAACGGAGGAATTGCTCGTGTTCGAGAACTTGAGCGGCATTTCCTGATTCCAAATTTGCTGCACAGGGTTTGTTCTCGGCTGTTGTGGCTGGGGAGCCACTGTTTCGTGAGGAGGCGCCCACGACTGGATATGCGCCTCTGGTGGACTGTGAACCTGCTGTCTCGTGGAAGAGGCAGCTGGTTGGCCGCCGTGGTATGAATTTTCCACCTGCGGTAGAGCTTGAGACTGAGCCGGTTGCTGATAACTAGAAGCGCCCGTCCAGGCAGTGGCAGGGGCGGGCGGCTGGGCGTGCTCCCGTTGGCTAAGAGATAGGTTGCTGAGCGGTGGCATACTTAGCTCTTCCTCAAGCATACGTGCTTCTCGTCGTCGCTCAGTTGCGAAAGTCCTGGCACTGTCCCTGAAATTACCGACAATGCGACTCAGGTCGTTGTAGAACTTCCTGCCGACCTCGACGTTGTTGGTGAGTTCCTTGTATTTATAATAGGCATTTTCAAGCTTCTGAAGAGCTTGCTCCCTTTCGCGGTTACCCTTGTCGCCAACCGATTTCTTTTGGCTTTCGAAATCGCGGTTTGCTCGAACGAGATCGGATAGAATCTTCTCCTGTTCAGCGCCCTCCTTTTGCACCATGTCCAAGTCAGGTTCGTATAGTGTATCTAAACGTTTATCGAAAAAATCCTCGAAGTGCGCTGGGACGATAGCAGTGGCTACTGCCTGATTACGCTCTAACCGCGCAGCTTCTGCCAGAATGTCCGATTTGATGTCGTCGCCACGGGCCTTTTCCCGGAGCGCATCAGCTTTTCGGCGACGGCGGCTTTCGAGGCGCATAACATCGTTATAAATGCTGCGCAGTCGCCCGATGGCTGGTTTCAGCGTCTCAGGAATTTCGGTGCGCCGTGACGAGGGCACGAAGTCCATGATACCACGGTCCGGCCCAGCTAGGATTGCCAACGTCGACTCGACATTGTAGAACTTTTCGCGCACCACCCCGTCGCTGCTTGCGCTGTTCGCAAACCAACCTTCAGCTTCAGTTGCTTGGTTCCACAGTTTAGCACCTTGGGTCGGCTCAGCGCGACTCTCTGGGCGGATCCATCGATCTGTGCCAAACTTCATACGTAGTCGGTTATCCTCCTCGTCCTCTGCTTGAAGGAACCCATTGCCCTCATCATACATGGCCATATCGGCATCCCGCAGCTTCTTGATATCCGCAAAGCTCCTTTGTAGCCGGTTGATGGCGTCTGCTTGGCGAATTTCCTCTGCATGCTGGACTAGGGTGCCAGGTAATCCCAGCGGTTTTTCGAAGGCCTGTATGGAGCCGGGAAGATTGAGTTGTGATAATATTTCGTGTATCCTCTCATTTAGAGTCTCCAGCTCGGTTATGACGTTTTGGTTCACCATGCGGTCCCGGCGCTCCTCGTAGATAGAAACCGCGAGATGAACAGAATAAGGGACCAGTTTTGTAAAGAGTGCCGGCCCAAACTCGCTTTTGTCGCCTATGTACTCCAACGGTGTAGCAACCTGGGGCGGTATACGGGCGACGGCCATGGTAGCTCTGTCAAGGATCTTGAGTTCGGATTTAGGGGGGACAGGATCTAGCAGAGAGACAATTAGCAAGTAAACCCGCCGCCCCAGCGCTGTCGCCGGAAGGGAACATACTCAGATAGATCTTGTCGTTATCGCGCTCAGCGGTTTGCAAGTGATCTTCAACCCGCTTCTTGAGGCTGTTCAGGTCCTCGATGACTATCTTGCTGAGATAGCCACCTTTGGTCTCCTTGATACCCTCGGCGACACATGCGACAGCGTCTTGGAGCCTGGCGACCTCCTCGCCGTATTTGCGCTTTTCCAGGCACTCGCAGGCTGCTCGATACTGGGCGGCGGCAGCGAAGTGGTGGTGTTTGGCGCTCATGTGGTGGATCCAGCTGCTGCTGATGGCCTCAGAGCGCATGGCAGCCTCGCCGGCGAGGTTGTAGAGGTCGGAGACCTTGGCGGCCAGCTTGGCGATGGAGGCGTCCTTGTAGCGGTCCATAACCGCCTTCTGCCAGAAACACTCCTGCGACTGGGCTAGCTGCAGCTGAATGAGCGACTCGAGGGAGTGCTCGTCCATGTCGTCGGGCGGCGTGGTCCTCAGGTCGGGGATGATCTCATTCTTGAGGTGGGCGAGGACGCCGGCGGCATGGTTGAAGTAGCTGGCGGCGGTCTTCAGGCCGTCCGTGTCTGTGCGGTTGCTGGCGATGGCGAGCTGCGAGTACAGGGCGGCGAGGTTGTAGACGATGTTGGCGCGCTCGAACTGGAGGTTGTTGTGGACGACGGGGCGGTCGATGTTGTAGCCCAGGGAGGGATACCAGGTGAAGTCGGCGCCGATGTCGATGGGGAACTTGCCGGCGATCCAGACCAGCTGGGCGGCATAGGCCTGCAGCTTCTTGAGGCCGCTGGGATGGGGCTCGCGCACATCGACGGCGTCTCGCCTCAGGGCGTCGATGACGTCGAGGTCTTGGCGGAACATGTCCGGGTGCTGGTCGTACTTGGTCGAGATGTACTGCTTGATGGCCGTCGACAGCGACACGTGGGCGCCCTTGCGGAACGGCACAGCCAGGATGCCGTTGCCATTGTTGCTCTGCATGGCCGGCGACCGGTGCCCCGAGATGTTGTCGGTGTCGGTGTCGGTGTCGGTGTCCGGGGAGACCTGGCCTGTTTGAGATGAAATTGTGTTGGAGAAGAATCAGAATCGCTGGTTGCTGCTGTTGCGGAAATGAAAGGACTGTTCGGATGTTCGGAGCTGTGGGCATGTAAGTGCCAGGTGGTAGATGTAGATGTAGATGTAAATATAAAATATAAACAAATATCCAAGGCAAAATAAGTACTACATATGTAGGTAGGTACTGTAGAGAAAACAACCTTGAAGGCGCAACCACACACAATATGTATGTACAATGCAAGACCTCCAACGTTAGGCGCAGACCTACAAATAGCTACCTAAGCTGATGCTTCCTCTCGTTGTACCTAGGTAGGTACTTACCTAGGGCTGGTGGGGTCGGTCGCCCAGCCCGCGAACCCCGCCACGTGCCCGCCTAGGTACCTACCTCGCCTACTACGGCATGTATGGGTAGGGATTTACATACTCAGGTAGGTGCTTGCCTAACCGTAGAATCGCCTTAGTAGGTACATGTAGGTAGGAATCCCTGGCTCAAGAGATGCCCTCACCCGAGTCACCTACCCGTCACGCAAACCAGATCATATAAGTTAGTTCCCTTACATGTGGGAATCGCCTCATCATTGCTTCACAAGTACTCTTGCTTCACATGTACAAGACGAGCAAGACTGTCCGTTTGAGACCAACCATGATGACCCCTGAACCTTGGCTTTGCCTGGATAGCTGTAGCTGTGTATTTCGTCTCACGGTTCATCTCTGCATATTAGCCTAACATCCCAACGCTGAACATTGATACCGAGCCGACCGGGTGCTGATAAGTCCTTCACATCGACACAATACTTATAACAACAGCAAAGCCCAGCTACCCGTGCCTTGCTCATCATGTCCCCAAGCAAGGGTCACCAGAAAGGTGAGAGAGCGTATTCCTCTTCTCTATCAGCTGCACAACAGTCGAGAGCCTTACTGGATCTACATTCGCCTTGTAGATTACTCAATGTCGAACAAGGCAGTATTCATTACAGTGCGTCAGCCCGAACACACTGACCGGTCACCGGGGCCAAACGTCTCTCGGCACAAGGTACCATGCAAGCCCTCGGAAACTCTACTGCAGTTTTGCGAGCATAAAACCACGTATTTTCATCGAGCCCGCAGAGAGGTCGCCGCAAGGGAAACTTAAGCTGTCGTAATCTGCACTCGAGGGAGGAAACTCTATATCGTCCCACGTAAAGGTAAAAAGGAAACCCCGCTGCCCGTGTGTATATATGTGCGAGTGTGAGAGAGAGAGTGTAAGAGAGAGCATATTCATCATGTCTCTACTATATTCCGCTCCCCGAGTTCTCCAGGTCCATCTATCTATTGAGACGATGGAAGTTTAAATCAGCGAGTCAGCATCATCATCATATATACACCTCGTTCTTCTCCGAATAACTCCACATATCGATCCTACCTACGATGGGTAACGCGACCCACTACCGCCGGACTCCGTACTACTCGGAATCCGCTCCGTTCCCCAGCATCCCGGAGGAGCCCGAGTTCACCTGCGACGACAGCGAGGCCCCCACCCTCTGTGACGATGACCTCGAGGATGGTAGCCGCGTGCCTCGACCAGAGGCAACGGGCATCACCGGGGCCGACTACACAACCTACAGCTCCTCTGGTCCATACGGCATGTTCCAGGCGCAGCGAGGGGAGCGGCCGGTCCGGGTGGAGGTTCGCTGGTCCACCATGGAGCGGCTCCTGCGGCTTCTGAGCGTCGGATCCGTCATCGTCCTCCTCTTGGGATACATCTTCTACTGCTTCCTCACGTCCGATTTCGGTGCGACCATTTTTCAGGCAGCTCAAGTTGCGCCCGATTATGGTGAGTGACGGCCGGAACCCCCTATGAGAGGATTGTATTGACACTAAACTACTATAGTAGGTGCGCCTGCAGTAGCCCCGGAACCCTTTGACACAGAAGGCGGGGTCTGAGTATACAGTTGCACCTCACGGGGTAACAAATGGGAGGAATGGCTGGGTTAGGTGGAATGAGTTTGCATGTACGTCCAGTGCTTGGCGCGGCTATTCTAACATATGTACAACTGAAGGGAGCGACAGTCATGAAGATCCTCGTCTCGAGCACTTCGATACCGAGGCCAGCTGGTCCCCAGACAGTCCATATTCACCAATGTACAGGTGTTCAACACTCCAACAATCATTCGTGGGGCCCATGATTGGCTCCTTCCCTACGTCTCGTGAATACAAATGCACTGACTTCTATCTCCTCAACTCCCGTGGCCGACGTAAACAGATCTATGATACAAATGGATAAAAGAGAAGTGAAGTTAATTTGTTCAGATTTGATGCGCTTCCCCATCACGATAGGGGCGTCATGGATATATCTCTTGCTGCATGCGAGGTGTGCGGCAAAAATGATAGAACGATGCCATGGGGCAAATGCTTGAAGCGGTTAGAATGATGCCCGCTGGACGCCGCGTTCGCTGGTGCACAGCCAGGACAAATTGAAGGTAAAAGGATGTTGATGGGTTGATGCTTGATGGGTCCACGAGCCTGCGTTGCTAGACGAGCCTGCCGAAGAGCAATCGATAGCGACAAGCCAATGAGCGACGACGAAGGGAAGAGGACGAAAGTATATTATGCATTATCGTATGACGCTTCCGAATGGGTGAACTCGAATACGCCGTTGTCCAGATGCCACAGGTGTGTTGGCAAGTGAAGCACATTTAAGCGCCGGGAAGCAGTACACCAAAGGTCGGTGCTCGCTCCTATTAAATCGCCTTTGATGCTGCGTTCTAGCTGGACGAGCGAATAGTTTTGAAGATCGAGCATCTCAAAGGATGCGAGAAGCACCGCGTGCGGTAATTACCGCTATGACCACATGCAGACCTCCAAGGGTTCTGAGAATCTGGTCGTTCGTTCCTTTTTTGAAATATCCATGCATTCCTCGCAGCCGCTTTCCAAGCCATGTTTCCAAAATAGTAATACCCCAAGATACACCATCAATTGCGCCGTCATTTAGGTGATTCGTCAGTTCGTCTGGAAATAGGCTCTTGCGAGGGATTTCTTAAGGGATCCACACAAGTTCAATAATGCCATCGACTTGGGACATGGGTCGCTCATTCTTGTCCACCCATCGCCAGTCGTTTGCTTTGCGTACGTATACCTGCCTGACCGTGTTGTCCGGGGTGACTGTCGCCTCCTGCAAGTCCCAACTAATCTTGCGGCCCGTCTTCAGCAAACTTGGTCGCTGAGGATCAAAAACGTAGTCCAGATTCCATCCTTTATCTTGAGGGGCAGCGGCGAAGGTGCGTTCCATTTGTTGGAGGTTGAAATCAACGCCAAGAGGGTAATGTACTACGCTGAACCCAGTTGAAATGATAAAGTCATCTGCTGTTTGAAATCGTTGCAATGTGCAGTCTTCGCCGCAGATATGCGCGATCTTGGTGTACTCCCAAGGCATGGCGCTGTGCCAGCCGCCACCCTTGAAGTGGTGCAGGGAGACTGGTGTTATGCCGGCCTCGTAGAATCCGGATGGGTCACCGTATAGATCCAATTGGAACAGCCCATGCAGAACCGATAGACGAACATCCGAATTTTCGTAGATACATTTCCGCAACAGAATATCGCCTTGTGGGCCCCATCCTGAGTTGGATTCCTTGATCTTCTCGTCGGTTTTGCATGTTTCGTAGTTTCGGGTGATCTCTTCCGCAAGAGGCACAGACAAGAAAACGCCTGCACCCCCAAAAGCCTGTGAGCCGTGACGGTCCACGTTGTTTATGTCTTCAGATAGCACACCGATGTAAAGTTGTTGGGTGGCGTCATAGTCCTCGAATTTCTGCACAAGCCTGTGTACACTAGGGAAGAAAGTGTCGTCGTCGCAGGAGACTAGCCACTTCTTGGTCGGTCGGTCGGGGTGGTTGTACAGAGTAGGGATCAGGGTCAAGTATCGGACAGCCATCTCCATAGTGGAGTCGGAATGGTAGACATCCACGTCAATGCCAGCATCCCGCAGCACGGTCCTCGCGTGTGTGATCTGCTCTTCGGTGGCGTCAAGAAGTAGGAGGATGAGTTTACCGCCGTTGGAATTACCCTTGCCGTCGGTCAACCAGTAAATCCACTCATTGACCGGGCTGGTCTTGTCGCCACTGAATCGCTTGAATGTTGTCGAAACTCCGAACATGAAATCAGAGAGATTGCCCGTCGCAGGGTATGGGGATTCCGGGACGTAGACATTGAGGGGCTCAACACATTTCTCGTTGCCGAAGTTGGGATTTTGGAGGTCGATGGCCTTGAGCACGTTACCGGGCAAGAACTCTTGATCCAGCTTGCTGACCGACCTTCGCTTGATGGGTTGGCGGTTGATCTTGACATAACGCTTGAAATACTGGAAGCCATCCATCAACTCGTACTTCCCCTTCAGCTGGGCCATGTAGTTGGCGTCGACGGCGCAGTTCATTACGTGGTCTGAGACAGGCGGGACATCGAGATCCCCGGCTTGCGGGGAGTCGCCGAGCGGCTGTTGAGGAATGTGGCTTCCCTTATTGTGTGCCGACGTGGCCTTGATGATCTGGGTTCCCACATTCTCTATCCGCTCGGACTTCCATGTCACTCCGAGGAATATGAGGAGCACAACCGCGAAGAGGACACATCTCGCGAATGGGTTCCGCATGGTGAATAGCCTCTGGTGTGGTGCTGGCCGATTTGCGCCCATGTTTCTGTAGGGTAGGGCTTGCCAGGATGTTGGGATAAACTTCTCGCGTGCAGCCAGCGTGGCCCGGCTACCTGGTAGGCAGGCACACAAATCTCCCGTCGTGAGCCGGTCCGCCCGTCAACTCTAATCTTGTGGTGCCGACAACCAGGGTGATTCCAGGGCTGTTACAGGCAAAGGTTGACACACTGCGTGACTGGCTGAATGGATGGAAAGAGAGCTACCAGGGACAGTAGCTGGAGGTTGCTGGCGTCGTCGTCGTGGTTGTCGTTCTGGACTTCGTCAAGGGGAGGACTGGGCTCGCGCTCGAGGCCCTGCAGCAGGAGGCGGGTAGCGAGCGGCACACCTCGGTGGCAATGAGGCCAAGATGGAAATGGAGTGAACAAAGAACAAAGAACAGAAACACACTCGAGTGCTCAAGCTGAATTAGCCAACGGCGTCAGGTGTTGACGGAATTGTAGATGGGGAGGAGAGGGTTGGTGAACGGGACGGGACGAGAGACAAAAGGGGGAGTTGGTGCAATTCAATGAAATTCAGCCAAAGAGGACCCAGCAGGAATTTCTCTCGTCAGTGGCAGGGGACGGCAGGGGACCCTCTCGCTCTCTCCTCTCTCAGATTGGCGGGAAGCAGGAAGCAGGAAGCAGGACGCACGCAGCAAGGTGTCGAGCGGCGGGTGTGTCGAGCGAGATGTAGGTGCTAGGTAGGTACCTTGGTACTAGTACGTACTATGTGCACCATGTAGTGCATGTAGTGCGCTGGAATCGAGACGCATGCAGCAGGTACTGTGCCGGTGCTGCGCCGGTACTCTGCAGTAGCCTGTCGCCAGAGGCAGCGGGGCAGCTACCTGGCGGGAACACACCGGCTTGGCAGAGTGACTCGCACGGCTGGGGCGGGCTACATGGCTACATGGCTGGATGCACAGCTTGGGCTGTTGGAGCGGTGGGAGGGGCCTTTTTGCCGGTCCTGATGGATTCTGATAGGGGGTGAATAAATTTGTCGACAGGGGGAGCGTTGTATTAGCCCGTCCGATAGTGGATTGACGGCGGGTGTGCAGACGACTCGCCCAGGCCCAAGGCCACCCTGTTCTGTTCTCTGCCGCCCTCTCTCGCCTCTTTCCTGCCCAGGGAGGCAGGACAGGGGGGAGGGCTACTAACGCAGGGAAATCCTGGTGTGTCCACGATTAGGTGTGCTGCTCGCCCGGGTAAGTGCATACTACCGACCTAGCCACCTACCTTAGGCAGATACCTGGACATGCTGGGCTACATGAGGTAGGCACTTTCACGTACCACAGCAGATAGGATAAGGTACCTGCCGAGGTTGAGATGGGACCTCGATGGGAGACGACCTCAGGGAGGTGAGGGGTTCGAGGTTCTGATTGGTGTGCGAGCGATACGCTACAGCTCTCTGCAGCTGGCTTGGGACTGCGACTGCTGCCGTTCATTTGCAATGTACCGTTTAGTGGTGTGCCCCTACCGCTACGCGCACGACTTACGAGTAGGTAGTAGGCAGTAGGCGTTGCTGATATCCACTTGAGTAAGGACATAGCTACAGTGTGTTCTTCGCCCCCTCCACCTATTGTTCGACCGCACCTATCAACCAAGCACTGTACCAGATTGCAAGAAGTACCTGTAGATACCAGGTACACTAAGAGGATGGTGCAGGGCTGGTGCTTTACACGTAACTGCCCAGGTGGCATGCTGGGTAGCAAGCAGGCAGGCCCGCAGCACGCCCGCCTTGAACAAGGCTTCAGATCTGAGGTGCCAACTTCAAGATTCAGATAAAGCTGTCCATGAACAGGAGACGGTTCGCTTCCACACCGGACTGTTTTGTTTTGACATTGATCTGCGCGCGCTACATTCTCCCTTGAATGCGTTGAGCGACAGAGAGACCCCCGTCCGTACACCATCCCTATCCGTACACTACTTACCTACTCGCTACATAATAGTCCGCAGGGCGGCGCAAGGGAATCCTGTCGTTGGCTTTTGGGGGACGAGAATGCTGCAGGTGTGCGTAGCGGCGAGTACCTAGAGTCCCTAGTGGCAATAGGGAGCTGCGCTCTCGGCTGCGGCCACGGGTGGGCTGCATTCGTCACGGATTATCTACAATAGGCACCTACCCTCCCTACCTTACAATACCATCCATGTATGGTTTGCGGAGTATCGTCGTGCGCGTACGACTGGTCTGGCTGGGGCAGCACAGAGCACGGGATACTACAAGAAGAGGCCATGGCCGCCGACTCAAATCCGGTCACAGAGAGACGGCCTTGGAAACATAAGATGCGTTGTACAAGCCCATCCGGGATACCGGTAGTCCCAAACAACTCCAGGGACTCGAATAGAATTCAGAGTGCTCTCGTCGTCACTGCAGCTGGGGTGTCGAGGTGTACGAGTACAGGGTGGACCGTAGGTAGCGTAGCATCATGTTCAGCCAAGCCACCCTCGCAGCTCTTGGCTTGCTTTCCTAGGCACAGCACCGTAACATGCGCAGCCATTATACTCGTACTTATTGAACTTAGTCATTACCGACCACATGCAGGGTAATTTTAAACTTCCTCCCTATTCCAACTAGGTGCTAACAAGTATGCATACTATGGTATATGTAGATGCTGAAACAAAAGCATGTGCTAACAAGTTTGACGCTCGTCTCGATGGTGTGTGTGCCTTCGCCCAACCCCGAGATCAGATTCTAGAACGATTCTGGAGGGCATCGCCCCGGGATTATATGAGCGGGAGGCCAAACACACAGCACGGCCGTTCCGCATGGACTCAACTTCCAAGTCGGATACATATACATACCTACAGTAGTATGGGCACCTGGCCCGATATTCCTACGACATACGATATGACCACATATCTATCGTACAGCGTCCGTCGAGCAAGTAAGTCATGGGACGAGATCTCGCGACCTATACTGTTGTTCTCTATCCGTCCGCGACAAGCTGACGAAGGATTTGATGCAGACGCAAATCAGCAAGTCGATAGTAAGTAGGTGCTCGATTTGGATGCATACTTACACTGACGAGTCACTGCACGCACAGCTTCATGTTATTCCTACCTCAAATTTGGTTTCACATGGCCTTGGCTTCGCACCAATGTGTTAAAAATGTGGCCAAATCACGTAATGCTTCGCAACCATACCTACGACGCGCGAGTAATGCTACTTAGCTCGCTAGGGTAGTTCAATACTAGACCCAGCCATCACTACCTACCTACTATGTACGTACCTAGGTATGTATGAATGATTGACTACCGCAGCTCGCGCAGGTCCCGAAGGTCCTACGGTGAAGGGGGGGGTGAAGTATTTGGTGGTGAGATGTGTTACGCGTTCACTTGGATAACCCCTGGCATTATAGGATACTTTACACCGTATGAGATCGCCCGCCTTTCGCTAGAGTAGATATCCCAAGTCCTGCCCACCAAGCCTTTTCCCCCCCAGCGACCTTACCTAGTGCTTAGATAAGGTGCCAGTAGTAACCTATAAGTGTCTCTCAGCTGCAGAGGCTGAGCAGGCTCTTGTTTTTTTTTAACCCTCTTAGCGACTGACTACGCAGACAACAGAGTGTTTCCCTCGCAGGTTTATTGGAATAGATGTACTAGGCTTTGGAATGCGCACCTACGTTCTGAATCTATGTACTCTGTACTCCGTACATATTCTGTATTCACAGATCTCTGGCTGGGGTGTGGAACCGGTCCAGCGAAGCTGGTAACAACATGGCGCCATTGCTTCGTAGGGTCTCGGGGCCTCTTGATTGCCAATTGCTGGCGCGACACTAAACTCCGAAAATAATAGCAGGAACTAGTTCGCCTAGAAAGAAAAGCATACGCTCATAATTAGGTACATAAGCTAGCAGCCTCAGCTACTCGTAAGTACCTAGGTATTCTCTTTTAACTGTTACAGAGATACTCTCTAAATATGCCCATGACCATAATGGGGTTTTCCATTATAGCTAGATACTATTTTGGAATTAGAGCCCCGTCAATCTTGGCCCAGCCACTAAGCTCGCACTTACACTTTCGCAATTGACTTACACTTCCGCAATTGTCAGACGCCCTGATGACGTTGAATGCGATCCTTTCTTTCTTTCTTTCGGAAACAACCGCTAAATTCCCGAGACATGGCCACATATTTTATATATACGTAAGATCATGCGGTGGGGTTACATGGTCAATCTACATATAATTTTGCAAAACCATTTCAGTTCAGCGCTGGAGCAGAACATTGTGTTATTCACAGCCCACGATCCTGTTCGCAGAACACTAAGGGGGCTACGTGGCTTTTCCAAGATGAACGTGATGCTGAATATACTTATATTCTCATACATAAGCATGTATAATTACCTAGGAAGTATCTACCTCGGTAGGTATGTAGTACTACTAGTACTTCTCACCTGCACAACCTTGAAGCTGACTCTTTTTGAGCAACTGTTACCTAGGCGAAAGCGACATCAACGGGAATAGCAACTAGATAGATAGATACTCATGGTCCTTGCGTACTTCTCTCATCGGCATTGCATATGTCTCATGATGTGCAAGTTGCTGGACCAAGAATGGCAAAGACTTGTATATCCACCAGGTTGCTGCAGATACGTGTAACCGACATGTAAGCAATTGATCATCTCACAAGCTGGAATGTGTATACACTATGGAGACCAGAAAAAAAAGAATATCTACGCAGTACTCAACCATCGAATCCATTGTGCACCCAGTCTACAGCTCCCAGGCATCCAGTCACCCAGTTCGTCGAACAGGTCTCGTCTCCAATTTGGCTGGCTATCATATTCATTCTCCAAGTGGCTTGGCAAGATGCACCTCATCTGCGTAGCTTCCCCGTCTAATCCATAATCACAACTCTTAGCGAAGATTAAAATAAGACGGCTGAGATTGCCAGGATGTTGGCGTGATACGATAGTGACATAGTGAATAGTGTAGCTCTACGTACCCTGACCACAACCTACGACTTATTGCCAATTTGGAGGGAAGCTAGGAAACATCAGAATGCAGCTCTTCCTGGGCAGGCAGTAGGCACCACAAGATGTAGTCCGCACCAGTATCGCCAGCCTCAATGATAGAAGTCCTCAGACTTAGGTACATCCCTGGGTAGTCTTGTTGCGGATTGATACAACTACCAGTTGACATGTGGGCCTGGCTCGAAACCCAAACGCCGCTTCACGATCTGGCTGGCTGGCTGCATGCAGGCAGCGTAGCCGCAGCTATAGCCGTCAAGTTGAGTGATTGTAATCGCCATTTCCCATGCCCGTCGGGCGCAAGCAGCATTTCGGCTATATCCGGAGCGGCATCTGGAGATAGCGTGACACCAATCAATCCTACATCTTCCCCGATGGCAAGGAACTGTGAAAGAAGCTGAACTCGAAACTACGAGTACACTTCCCTACCAGATTCTGAACCTTCGGAAACAAGATGAGAATTGGATGAAGATGGGCTAAGCTGAGTTGCACTACTGTACATAGTAGTATGTACGAGTAGCTGAGCTAATCCTGACTGGGCTGAGCTAAGCAACGGATACTCACGATGATAGCCCACGACAGGATAATATCCTTGCTTCGAGTGAGCTAGGCTCGGGTAGGGCACCACAAGTACGCGTCAGTACAGAAAGTCGGTATTCAGAAAATGCATACTAAAGGCTCAGCGATCTGCGTCCGACTTACTACGGAGTATGTACCACTGTACAAGATAGATGAGCGAGACGAGCTTGATCGCCGGCGGGACCAGATCAACTGTGTTTACCGAATAGAGCAGCACCGCCGATGTAGTCCCGGGAGATGGTGTTCTACTGCCGTTGGCTCGCATCTTGATTTAACTTGCTGTAGGCATCCCGCGCACACGCACTCTGCCGTCCCTGTCCCGCCTCCTTTCGCCCCGAACTGGCTGGCTGGGACGGCGAATAGCGAGGGTTGATGGCGGCTATGCGCGTACAGTACGTCGTAGAGCACACGTGTTCGACGCAATTCCTTCCCGTCTGGGCAGGTAAACCAAAACCAGGTCACAGATCGGTTTTGGCGATCAAGACACTGGTGTTTCGGATTTGAAACACGCGTTGCGTACAGAATCCGTTCACATGTACGACATATGCAATGGCCGAGATGGCCTACCAGCTCTCCAGCATCGTTGTCAACGGCTGGTTAGAGACTCACAGGAGACCTAGTGCAAGTTGCGATTTTGAGGCTGCTAGTACTGTCCATCACTTGAGTTCGCGGCGAAACATTCGCCATTCCTCACTGCTAGTATCACACGTAGTGCATGCATACAGTAGGTAGGAAGCGGGCTTGGGGGCTTGGTTACCTACACCAAGGCTGCTGGTATGGACGAACATCTAGAGATTAATGCCGCGATCACCATGACGAATTGGATATACATTCTCACTCGGGCAGATACTGGAGATGGTCGATGGTTACGGTGATTCCGCAACGCAATCAACGGGAGGCTGCAAGTAGAAACGAAGGGTTCTCGTTCGTCATAAACGGGTCAGCAACCATGCTGTGCCATACATACGAGTAGTACTCCTTTTTCGGCTATCCCACTCCACTGATCAGCAGCCGCTCCAATCCCACGAGATAACGCAGATGATTAACACCCTTTTTCGGGTAGATTGCGTGTTCCTGAGCGAGGCAAACCATTCGAGGAAGATCCCTGGCGATCGCGGAACCTGTGGATTTTCATCTTGTTTCCTGTCAAGGACCGGCGCAGGTGGATTGCCGCTTTGTTTCTCCGCCGCTCGGTCGCCTGTGCTCGTGTGCTTCGAGATCCTGCTGTCGCGACGAGCGACTTGGTGCGTCATTCAAGAATCGTACACCCAGGCTTGCCAGGATGCCAGGTACGGACGGGCTCGTACGGGTTCGTACGGGTAGCGTTCTGGACCTGCAAAGTTCACTTGGCCTTCTACACCCCCTCCAAACTGAAGCACATCGGGATTAAAAGTTGTACGGCAACGTTTGTGACGAAGTTTCAGAAACCCAATTTGCAAGACACTGCGCCACTTGAAATTAAGTACACAAGCACAAGCTAGCCATGACCATTCCAGAGAGTTCAGGCCAGACCAGGTGGGCGTCGAGGGCGTTCGAGGGCGTTGTCTGTAGCACACGCCAAGGGATCGTTCGGCATACGAGTAGTCAACATCGATGAATGTTCCAAGTATTGCACACAGCCTCCGGCGAGGAAACTTCCATGTCCAAGAGTAAACACATCATGAGATTGACCTATTTTTGTGCCAAAACGCCTGACCTGCCTGCTTGATCATATGACCTGCAACTTGGTTTGTGTTAACGTCTGCGCATATGTATTCCCTCCATGTTGGTTCGTCGTTCGCTAGAGCAGCTGGGGGAAGTTCAGACAGCCGACTGCGTCGCAACCCCTGGGTTGCAGCCGCATGTGGGCACATGGCTGTACAGTAGCCCAGTTTTGGTATAATTATAGTCACAGCCAACGTACGTAAAACGCACTTACCATGACATTGGTAATATTGCTTGCGCTGCCTTGCTGTCGTAGCTTCAAGGTGACTCGTTTCGCGCAAATCCAGAGAATCAATCATATCAAACACAGCATAGGTATACTATGTCTAATCTAGGATATCAGTATCAAACAAGCTGGCTTTGACGGATTTGTCTCCATGCAGCCATGAGCCTTCCTGGCCTCTACCCAGATGATAAGTCACAGGCAACAGTGCCAGCGAAATCGCGGGCCTCATTCGTGGACATGTCCGTGTGAAAAATACAGTAAATATCACACAATTGGACAATATGCTTCTTAAACCCGTGATAACCATCATATTACCTATAGACTGCGTTTCAGAGGGTTCGTTATAATTTGGTAATTTGAGCATTAATATACATAATGCTCCGTTTCAAACGGCACTTTCGTTTATCTTTCGCACTACAGGCCGGGAAGAATGTAACCTGGATTGGATCTACGCTTTTCTATGGTGCCACTGCATTTCATAGCACGCGAGCATATCCCATTGTTTGCGTATTACATTCCAACCGAGGGAGATCATCTCCATTCCAACGGTCGGGGTAACACACGTTCCCATCCACTTGTGTGTTGTTCTCTTGACTTCTTCCCAGACTGGCCAGAGGAACCGTCGCCCTATGCACACCTTGAAAGGAGGATCCCCCCTTGCAAAGTCCCGGAGCCTCAAAGGCGCGACGTCAACTCTGGCCCGTCTGGTACCTCTAGCAGGGATTTCATTCTCTCTGCCCACACGTGTGCATATGTCTCGTCGATATTGTTGCCGTCAAAGCTAACCCCCGCTGTCACAATACCATCCTCGCTCCAGGTTGCGACCAGGAACTCGTGGTCGCGCACCCTCACACCGGAATGTAAGCTCTCCACGCTGGCAATCACGCCGTTCCCAGGATCTGCGTCCAAGTCGAACCTGGCCGTGGACCAATCCACCCTGCCAACACTGCTGACACCGCACGTGGACTTGTTCACACCCCATGGTGGGGCTGGGTATGCGCCTTGCGGCGAGGGCACGTTGTCTTTCAGGTGGGCAGGCAAGATCTCGCGCAGCCGCTCTATGCCGTCGATATAGTTGGACGCTACCAGCCGGCCGGCGCCGTTGATTCCCATGTAAGCCATGGCATCCGTGGCGCTGCGCAGCCGGTCTCGTTTCTGGAATGCGGCGAGCTGTCTGCTAGCTTGGCGGACGAGCACTTCAGCCCAGTGATGTCAGTAATTGTCTTCCATAGATAGTCAAGGATTCGCTCGCGGTTTGGTGATTTGCAACATGTCTCGGAGGCAAAGGTTACCCCAACGGGTAGTTCATGCCTCCAACACTTGCGGGAAGGGGGAATACAAGAATCTCGATAATCACGTACGTCGGAACCGGCCCTCTAGGTCCAGGTGAGATGGAAGAAAGGGTAAGACAATGCCTTTACAGAACGCCAGCATCACGCTGTCGAGGCTCTTGAAGCCAAAGAAGGGTCGCGGGTTGAGCGGGAAGCTGCCTACAAAAGGACGGCGGGCCTCGTCTGCCTCGTCCTGGTATTTCGCTTCGTGGAGCGACATCATTACCATGGCTACCAGGACGAAGCCGCCGGCTCCGATGCTGGCTTTCGTTTCCCTACATAGACGGTACAGACGCTGGCTCGCGGCTGGAGACAGCTCAAGTCTGATGAAGAATGTGTTTAGGGGAGGGGTCTGGGAGTAGTCCAATACCTTCGAGAATTTCGGGGTGAAGGGTTTTGCTTGAGAGAGCGGTGTGGCTCTGCGAAGCGGGTTCGGAAATGCTGTGGGCAACGGCTTCTTCACATGCCGCAGAATGACCGTTATCGCCCAGAACCACCGCGTGAGGGCCTTGGTAGACGCCACTGGACTATACAAATCTTCCTGCGCCGGTGGAAGAGTTGCGCGTATCGAGTCTGGCAAGATGGCGCCCTCGATCTCTTGGCGGATTTTTGTGCCTGGCATATTGACGATGCGTATGAAGTCGGCCATCCAGTTCATGCACGAGAGGCCGTCCACGATTTCGTGTGCCATCACGAACATGAAGTGTATCTTGCGTTGCGTCTTGTTGCTCCCCGTCTCTACCGGCAACACAAACACCCGAGCCAATGCCTCGCTCGGCTTGAAAACACGGGCTACATTCTGCGCATGAACGTAGAAATCAGCCACGTCCGACACACGGTCAATAGCCGGGTCGAGGAATCGCAGGGCCGAGCCCGCGTCTTCTATGGCTCCATCTGCTGTGGCAGGTATTCCCACTGCAAACCAAGGCTCAACCTCCAGCGTCCGTAGCTCGGCTTTGGCTCGCAGCAGGCAATGCCGCAGACGCAATAAAGCAAACGCTAACAATATATGATGTTGGAGTTCCTTGCTTGACAGTCTTGTTGAGATGGTCTCAGTCAGAAGGGCATTGACGTCGGCTCTACCGCCAAAATATCGGCCGTCGCTGTCGAATCTGAGTTCAACCAGACCGCATGGTCTGCAGAAACCACGATTCTCTCTAGTCCAGGCATGATACCGTTTACCGTATCTGTCCAGCCAGTGCAGACGCCTCGGCTTGTCCATGGCTGTTGGGGACACGGCCTCTATTCCGGCTCACAAAATGCACACTATTGATGTTTGTCCTGGGAGCACAAGACCATGGTGCAGGTCAGCAACTGCAAAAGCAATCAAGTTTAGTTTGTGATTGGATGTCAATATCTGGCACAACCAATGGCGAAACAACGCGCACTCATCCGAATAAATACACAACCTCCATCACCATCGTGGACTCGGGAAAAAGCGGTCTCCCACATTACTTCCCCGGCTTCGGGCCTTGATAGGAAGGTCAGCAATTGACGCCTGGGTCCATGTGGTTAGCGATCTAGAAAGATGGGCCAGACAGGGTTGCTAGAGTGGAACATCCCGCCCTTAGTATGATGCCCTGCTCAATTTACCCCGTGCGCCTGTCCATGATCACTTTACCGGCGGTCATCGGTGCCAAACGTGAATTCCAAGCGGCATGTTGTCGAGACTGCCTTTCACTTTTGAGCGCGATCCACTTGGCAAAACGAATTGTTCCTTGGCCCTGTTCACTGACATTGTATCTTCGAGCCGTCAATTTTCGCTGCCACGTAATTATCTGGTTCAACTCTCTCGGCTCCGTAGCCCGGATCCATATAAGTGACCATCACCAGCTGGCTAGTTGCTTGTCAACCACTAAAGTTCGAGGCCGTCGTGAATCACCATGAAGGCATAATGATACTGGGTTATGTGCCTCTTATTCTCTGCCATTTGGACTGGCGGCCGGATTGATACCGCTAAATGAGGAAGCAATTTGAAGGTGTCACAGAAAGCTATAAAATCTATGGGCCCCAATATCGTACGCATAGCTACTATCAATACCTACCAACTAGGTATGTTGCGTCCTTTCGATGACGAGTTGGTACTCGTAGGTCTACGCTTAAAGGATGAAAGATAGTAAAAAGGATGAAATTTTTGCACAAAATAAGAAAATGGTCCATTTTTCTCAGTGTAGAAGAACACAATCAATATCTATCATATATCACAAGACGTTAGATCTGGCTTATCTCTATAACCAGGGATTAATTAGTAAAGCATCAAAAAAACAAAACACGATAACAAGTAAATATAAAAGCGCTCGAAGCTGAAACCGACCGTGTTCCTATCATTGAGTTAATGTGTGCCAGCCGATGTGATATTGATCCAACTAGGTAATCTGTGTTACTAGCGCAGTGTAGTAACCCAAGTATTCAGTGGCCATGTATAAGCAAGCCAACTGTAGCGAGTTCTAAGGCACATTGAAATGGCAATGAGCTACATGTTGCGTTGCTTTGTAGTTGGGCTATAATCTCCCTGGTCTTGTTATATTCAACTGCATTTATTGTATTGACATTACTGGGAACCATCTTTTGAGAGTTGGCGAGCCCCAAGCACGGCTTTTCCAACCACCGAGTCGTTCGGCTTCCCAAGCTCGGCAGTGATCCATTGACCAATGTCGGCCATGGCGTCAAGATCGATGCCGGTGCTCATACCCAAGGTTTCCATGAAGTAGACCATGTTCTCAGTCGAGACATTGCCGGTAGCTCCCGGACTGTAAGGGCACCCACCCAGGCCACCGACGGAGCTGTCAAACGTCCTGATGCCCCGTTCCAACGAGACAGCTGTGTTGACCAGGGCTTGCCCGTACGTATCGTGGAAATGCATCGCGATATCCTCGTTGCGGATCCCCGCGGCCGTCATGCAGCGCAGCAGTTCCCCGGTGCGCGGTGCGGTGCCCATGCCAGTGGTGTCGCCAAGGGAGATCTCATCAGCTCCCATCTCCAGCAGCGAGGTGGCGATCTCGGCCACCTTGTGCGGGTCGACATCGTAGCCCTCGAATGGGCAGCCCAACACCACAGAGATATACGCCCGGGCGCGGATGCCCATCTGCTTTGCCCCTTGGATGACGTCCCTGAATCTCTCGAGGGATGTCGCGATATCGCAGTTGAGGTTCTTCTTCGAAAAGGTCTCGGTCGCAGCGGCAAACACGGCAAGCTCCATCATGGGTTTGCCATGCCCACCCTGGAAGGCGTCGGTCTGGGTGAGAAATGCGCCGTGATGTTTCTGCAGGATGGAGGTGGCATCTGCGATGCCCCGAGCGTTCGGAGCGAGAAAGGAGTACGTGATGGGGGAGGGCGAGGGGATGTTCTTGGTGAGGACGTGCTCCATGATATGGCTAGAATTGTCCATCTGCGAGGGCATGTCAGAAGACTGGCCAGCTGCGCGCATCGAGATGGCGCTGGCTGGAAAGACGGACCTGCGGCACCCATTTCGGAGACACGAAGGAGCCGGCTTCAATGACGGAGACGCCGGTCTTAGCCAACCTCTCGATCAGCTCGATCTTGGTCGCCACAGAGATGGCCTTCTTCTCGTTCTGCAGGCCATCTCGGGGCCCGACCTCAACTATGCGCACATGGTTGTCTGGCTGGGACTGGGGCTGGCCCCGGACATCTGAGGCTGTCGCGAAGCGTCGCAGGGCGGAGGCGGAGGCGGAGGCGGCGGGAGAGGCAGCACACACTCGGGGCGCGCGTAGACGGGTTAGGTGAATTGAAGAACGCAGCAACGCCATGCTGGAATCATCTCGTAGATTTGGCTTTTGGATCACAGGCGAAGAAAAGGAACATGAACAACGTGAGTGAGTGAGTGAGTGCATGTACCTATGCTTGGCCAGGCGGGCCAGGCGAGTGGTAAGGTAAGGTTCATGGTTGAGTGCCCGCCAACGCCAACTGGCGGCCATTCGCGGCTCAAGCTCTCAGTGTGCTCCCGAGGTTGATAGGTACAAGTAGCTGGGAGATAGCTACCTCAATTATGAGGTCACCACTGTACTTTAAAGGGCGTTTCGGGCCATGTCCACTGTACATGGCTAGGTTCAGCAGGTAGTGTACCACCCTGAGCTCTAGCTCTCAAGCTGTGGCTGGTGCGGTACTTATACGCCCGGCCCAGTCCATTATATATGAAGGTACCTAAGGGTAGCTAGCACCTGCGGACCCGGTACTTGTCGCTAACACCTCCGTGGCTGAAGCTTCATGTACCCGCTGCAGGTGCTGGCCTCAACCTCTTATCAGCCATCACCTACCCAGACCTCTCACCTACATCACACCAGGCACATCTTCGGTCTACTTGATCTGCCCTCGCGTCGACCAGGACCCAGACGTCCCCTCCTCTTCCTCGCCGTCGCCCTCTGTCTTCCCTCTTCCGTCCCCCGACAGGGCCTCGACCTTGTCCATCGTCTGCGACCGACGCCATGGATCCGCGAGAGTCTTCGTCGTACTCGGTTGTTCCCAGGATCCGCTACAACACCGTCGGCGGTGTGAACGGGCCCTTGGTCATCCTCGAGAATGTGAAATACCCCCGATACAACGAGATCGTGACCTTGACACTTCCCGATGGAACTGAGCGGTCCGGCCAGGTCCTCGAGGCCCGAGGTAAGCCGTCGTCACCTCACCCAGTCCCGCTGCTGCTACTGCTGCGAGCCTTCGTCGGCCTGCATGTCTTCAGCATACCAGTGCTGACCGCCGTCTCGCGCCTCCGCAGGCGATCGCGCTGTTGTCCAGGTCTTCGAAGGCACACCCGGTATCGATGTCAAGAAGACCAAGGTCGAGTTCAGCGGTGAAAGTCTGAAGCTCGGCGTGTCTGAAGACATGCTGGGCCGTATCTTCGATGGATCCGGCAGAGCGATTGACAAGGGACCCAAGGTCCTAGCCGAGGAATACCTCGACATTAACGGCAGTCCCATCAACCCCTACTCCAGAGTATGGCCCCGACCCTACGAACACTGTTTTGCGCAGTGTATGACCCGAGCTAAGCATCGCCATAGGTTTACCCCGAGGAAATGATCTCGACCGGTATCTCGACCATTGACACTATGAACTCCATCGCCCGTGGACAGAAGATCCCCATTTTCTCCGCCGCCGGTTTGCCGCACAACGAGATTGCCGCCCAGATTTGTCGACAGGCTGGTTTGGTCAAGCAGAAGGGAGCTACGAACAAGGGCGTGCACGATGACCATGAGGAGAACTTCTCCATCGTTTTCGCGGCCATGGGTGTCAATCTTGAAACCGCCCGATTCTTCACGCGGGATTTTGAAGAGAACGGCAGTCTGGAGCGTGTCACACTCTTCCTCAACCTTGCGAACGACCCTACGTATGTTGTCGTCCGTACTCTCCATGCGACGCAGCCGCATGCTAACTTCCACCCGCAGCATCGAACGTATTATTACCCCTCGTCTGGCTCTTACGACTGCCGAATACTACGCCTACCAGCTCGAGAAGCACGTCCTAGTTATTCTTACTGATCTATCTGCCTATTGCGATGCTCTACGAGAAGTCTCGGCCGCCCGTGAAGAAGTGCCTGGCCGACGTGGTTACCCCGGTTACATGTACACGGATTTGTCCACCATTTACGAGCGAGCCGGTCGTGTCGAGGGGCGCAACGGTTCCATTACCCAGATTCCTATCCTAACCATGCCGAACGACGATATCACCCACCCCATCCCTGATTTGACTGGTTACATTACCGAGGGCCAAATCTTCGTCGATCGTCAGCTGGACAACCGTGGTATCTACCCACCGATCAACGTCTTACCCTCGCTTTCGCGTCTGATGAAGTCGGCTATTGGTGAGGGCATGACGCGGGCGGATCACGGTGATGTATCCAACCAGCTCTATGCTAAATATGCCATTGGCCGTGACGCTGCGGCCATGAAGGCAGTCGTTGGTGAAGAGGCGCTGTCACCCGAGGATAAGCTGTCCCTAGAGTTCCTGGAGAAGTTCGAACGACAGTTTGTCGCGCAGGGCGCGTATGAGGCCCGGTCCATTCATGATTCCTTGGACATTGCGTGGAGTCTACTGCGCATCTACCCCAAGGAATTGCTCAACCGTATCCCGGCCAAGGTTATCCAGGAATACTACCATCGCTCAACCGAGCGCAACAAAGGAAAGGGGAAGGACAAGGACAAGAACGACAAGGGCGTCCGGGATACTCAGGGAGAGCCCGAGGAAGAGAACTTGGTCGACGTATAACGGGCGACCCGCGAGTGAATGGATATGGGCAATCGCTAGCCCTATGTATACAGATAGAAGCGAACGTGTCATAAATTGTGCGGATTCGAGTCATTTTGATATGTTAAGGCATTGTCTCAATCACGGGCCAGTCTGCAATATGTACTGGCGCCCATGGCAACCGCATGAGGCGATTCAGTTTTGGTACGATGTTCGAAGTTGTGTGTGAAAGGGGGTGTTACTATGAAGCAATCCAAGCCAGCGTCCTAGCCTATTGAGACTGTCATGTATCGTTCTACCTTACTAGGTCCAGGCACGACCCTACCTATCCGAGAAGTATATGGTTCCTGAGTTTGTACCTACCCACTCAGTTGATCCGGCGAGGCCCCTAAATGAATACCTACAGTCATTATCTTGAGCAGCACAGGTCCCATATACACGTATACTGTACGCTCTATTCCTACATGATTGGGTCCTATGGGAACAATTGTGTTGAGAGTGATTGAGTGTCGAATCCCAATCCCCGTCATTTGTGTTTCTCATTACAATTGGGCAGCATGCACACAACACACAACACACCAACCCCAAGTGTTGACCGAGAAGTTATCATAGCGACTTTGAATGATGCTCAATCCACGGGTTCGCATTGGGAATGAATGATGTCCAAACTCGACTTTCGTGGATCGTCGTCTGATCTCCGATAGCCATAATATTTGCTTTGTGATGATCTGCTCGGGTGCTCGGGTAGACAGTAGGACAAGGCGCATCAGCTGAGACGTTGGGTGATGATGTGATGGCTTGCTTCTCAAGAGCGGGGAAGGGTATAATTAAATTACCGTCAGCTACTCATGTAGGTACTCAAATCACCTGAGCAGCGGGGGAACACACCGAAATGCCTCTCTGTATATGTACGTGTACCTCGACCCGGACATTACGCACATGGTTGAGCGCTACAACCAATCAAGACGCGTGAGCTACAAAGAGGCGCCATCTGCATCCGCGAAAGACATTATCTACATTATATACGGTGTACCTCTCGCTTTGTCTGTCTGTTGAGTGCTGCAACGTCATAGCGGCCTGCAGACATCGAATTGCCTCCGATCCTATCGCGGACGGGGAGACGAAGTCGGAGCTTGTGGCCTCATACGGAGTATCGAACACGAGCAGTGTTTGTGGGCTTTGCCGAACGTTTGCGTCTTTATTGTCTTTCTTGCTTGCGAGGTAACACCAGACTCCAGACTCCCTAGCTTAACTGGTTATTGGCCGATTGGATGGCTGCATATGTTTAAGACATTCGAGTTCGGTATTTAGATAGAGAGACCGAATTGGGCCAATATTGGCGTGAATTGGAAGCTACGTTACGCCTCACTCTGCTCAGGTGTGTCGAGGCAACAAAAGATAAATATTGTGACTGGTCTGTTGATCGAAAGGTAGCCCTGTCTGTACTGGGTTATGTAGGTATGTATGGTGAAGAGGATGGATGATCCGAAGCCATGGGTTGGATATACTCGGGTGGGTGACATGCCCAGCAGCGGTCCATCGAGGCGGTCAAGGGTACCTAAAGGTAAGGTAAGGTCACCCACCTAGAGAGGTACGTCAAGGTAAATAAGGTAGGTACCTAAGGTACCTAAGTTACCTAAGTCGCGGCGTGCAACAAAGAAGCAACCAACCACCTTCTGAATTCGGGACAGCCGCATGCCAATTCATTTCCAACATTGCATCCAATCCATCCAAACCTGGTTTGTCGAGGTTTGTCACGGCTCACCTCGCTCGCCCCATTACCCCGACTTTTCAAACCCCAACTTTTCCCTTCCCACACGCCAAGAAAGCGGAGTAGCTCTGTTAAGTTGTTTCCTCAGGTACATGCCCTGGGAAATGTACTTAGACCTATGAGGGACGGGCGAAGGCGTGAAAGCAACGTGCTTGCAGCAGCCCGCCCGCACGTACATACATACATACATGCGTGCATACGTATGAGGTACCTTGACCATGCAAGATTAACAAATTCCCCGGATTGATGCTTTGCTTGTTGATCTGAGCGCGCCACCACCGTTTGTGCTGCTGTCATCGAGCCTCCCACATCATTTAGGTAGCCTGCTTTTGGCCAAGTACCGCAGCCTCTGCCGTAGGTCTACCGCAACAGGTGACAGCATCGCGGCACAAAGCGGCCGGGGTCTGGCGTGGCTTGCCGTATATAAGGCCCGTCTCATCCCATCCCCAGGAACACCCTCGCTTACACATGGTCTGGTGTCCTTGATGTTGTTCTTGTTGATGTCCTTGGCCCCCATCTGACAGCTGCCCAAGCCAATTCGAAGAGTATCGTCACCATGCGTTTGAACACCAGCCTGCTTGCATTGGGGGCTCTCTCGCTCCCCATTGCCTCTGCCGACTACCCTACGAGCAACGGTCCCGACAAGAATGGCCTGTACTGGATCTACAGTGAGGGCCTTTCCGCCGCCTTCATCCCGTATGGCGCGTCTATCTCCAGGCTGCTCATTAATGACCAGTACGGCATTCAGAGAGACATAGTAGGCGGGTTTGATAACGCGAGCTACTATGAAGTTGACGGTCAACACCCTCATTTCGGCGGTGTGCCTGGTCGCTACGCGAATCGCATCCAGAACAGCACCTTCGAGATCGACGGTAAAACATACCACGTTGATGCCAACGAAAACCCCACCGAGGAGGCACCCAACGGTGCTGACACCTTACACGGTGGCCACGACGGCTGGGATTTCCGCAATTTCACGGTTGTTTCCCACACCAACGACAGCATCACGTTCTCCATAGTCGATCCCGATGGCAAGGAGGGCTTCCCCGGCGAAGTCATCTCCTACATTACCTACACTCTGACCGGCTACACCTGGGACTTCAAAATGGTCGCTCTCGCTACTACCAAGAAGACCCCCATCATGCTCAGCAGCCACACCTACTGGAACTTGGACGGCTTTGCCAACAACGAGACTCAGACCGCGCTGAACCACACTCTGTACTTGCCCTACAGCGGGCAACGCGTAGGCGTCGACAACATCTTGATCCCCACTGGCGACATCCTAGCCAACAAGGCCGGATCTGTCAATGATTTCTGGAGTGCTCCCAAGCAAATTGGCGCCTCGTTGAATGACCCAGAGGCCAACGGCAACTGTGGCTTGAACTGCACAGGCTACGGTATGACCGAATCCTTGCTTTACCGCTACTCTCTTTGCTGATAACCTTTACAGATAACTGCTGGCTGGTCACCCGAGAGGACCCGTACAACTGGCGCGACGAAGGCAACTTTGTAGCACGTCTCGCGTCCGCCTGGTCCGGTATCCAACTTGACATCTACACTGACCAGGACGCCTTCCAGGTCTACTCGTGCAACGGCCAGAACGGCACCCTAACGCTCAAGGAGACGCAAGGCCTCAACGACAATGCTGATTTCCCTCGCACCATTCCCCAGTACGGCTGCGTTGTGATGGAAGTGGAAGACTGGATCGACGCCATCAACCATCCCGAATGGGGACGTGCCGACAAGCAGATCTTCGGGCCTGGCGGCGACCCCTATGTCCTGCAAGCCAGCTATGTCTTTTCCATCAACTCCACAGAGACGTCTTAGTGTGGCGGTCGGAATGTGGAAAATAATCGCCCGAGCACCGGTACAGCTATTGCGATACCGACGACTATCCTGACGGCAGGTGGAGGTTCTGTGACCTATTCGCCTGGCCCCTCCTTTATGGTTATCATTGTCGTAATATCACTAATTGGGCTTGTATGGCCCCCATACTTAATGAAATGAATATTAATACATCACAAAGATATCCTACACAAAGCAATTATTCGTGATCATGTCGGTCTTTGCGCTGCCTCGTTGACAATGATTCAACAATGACATGCACAACAGGAAACCCATTTGACCCTTTGACACCATGTGCAGTTCGACAAGACCTTATCGTGGACAATGGGATTCATAATTCCACTAAGTTATATAAGTCGGCGATGTTCTGCGAATGAGTGCGGATATAGAAAGCAGTATACTTTTCAACCAAGCATCTAGACACAACATTACGTACAGAACAAACACCGACAAATCTCCAATTCCAACGATAACGATCAACATGGCCTTCACACTTAATAGTGCTTCTCCTTTCGCATCTCGCGGAGAGCATATTTTTGGATCCAACCAGATTGAAGATGCGCTTGTCAAAGATTTCCACAACCTACCAAAGTCGTTACAAAAGGCTGCTGAGGCTGCTCAACAATGTTACGATAGGCGACAAGAAATTGACGAGGCAACATCGGCGGAGGACAGCAAGCGAAGATTGGCAATATCATCACTAGAATCCGAGTTGAAACATACTCAGACGCAAGCCGCTCACTTGAAACAGGTGAATCAGCAGCGAGCGAGCTTCATCTCACGGCTACCTAATTTATCCTACTCATGTAGACACTCGCTAAGTACGAATGCTGACGAGCCCGAAGCCCAGCTCGATGCGGTCATGCAGAAAATCGAGCGACAAAAATTGCATGGACTTTCTCACACATGTTGTAGATGGCGCAATGAGACCCTACACATGGAGAACGATATCGAGAATATCCAAGATGGTAAAACACGCATCGGGCTTCAGGCTGCCATCGATAAAGTCCGCGGCGCTCTTGCAGAGTTCTCCTCTGCTTTCGAAGGCCACTTTCAAAGAAAGGAGGCGGCTAACCAAAATCCTAGAGAGGTGGATGTCAGGGATCCAGGGCACGGTAGTAAGTCACTAGTATCACCACCACCACAGCCTCCCAAGCACGACGAGCATGATAATGGTACTGGCAATGGCAATGAAAATGGCAACGACGATGACAGAAAACCTGACGTCGCCAAGACACAAGGCCAAAAGCAGATCTACAGCCCATTTTGGCTGCATTCCAATAATGTAGGGCTAGGATCCCAGGGTAATGCCAATGCCAATGCCAACCACGGCAATAGTAACGACGAGGTGACTCCAGTCGCCTTTCTCCCAAGAAAGCCTACTGTTCCTGTCCGCCTCCCTACTGGAGAAAAGGTCTTGCTTACCGACTTCAGTAATAACCGCCCTGAACTTCGAATGGATCGTTTCCAAAAGGACACCCCGCCCACCCTCGAGGATCTGACCAAGTGGCTGGCCCTCGAAAATACTGATACCACATCTCTCTTTCTCGTCTCCCGGCCCATCATGCATGCGTTCTGCGTCTATCGCGCCGCGGCAGGCGAGTCGTCGTGTGCAGAGCATCCGGCGAGACTGAAGATGGTGCTGCCCCTGTTCAATATCTCGCGCGAGATGCTGGTACGGAAGCATAGAAATGAAAGCTTTGGATCTGAGGATGTCCGTCTCGACACCGCCGCTGCTTTGTTCGCTCACCAGGTTGTTCGCTTCGTGGAGAACAACCCGACTGACGTTCCGTGGAGGCGGATATCGGACGAAATGAGGAATTTCGACGATTGGAATGTCGCGCGGGCCCGGTTCGCTGTGATGATGCAGGTCTTTTGGTATATGGAAATGACCACAGGGGAGAAGCTGCGCGCGTTAGATGCGAAAGCTTGATTGAGGATAGAATGTACCTAGGCATATATTTCAGACAATACTTACCTAGGTAAGTAGATAGATTGTTACCTAGATATAGCTGATAAAGACTAAATGTTACAGAGAACAATTTTCTATCACCTAGCCTTGTACGTTGATCTCAAAAGTATTGGAAATCGGATATTTGGTAACGAGTTTATGGGTAGTAGATAATTTCCTATCTTAAATCCTAGCCCCTGAGTTGTATCATCAATGTTATAAAAAACCGGGTAGTCAAATAGATGTCACTAAAAATACAGCTTCTTAACGAACAACAGCCATCAACATTCCATCGTATCCCTTCTCTCCCACGAACTGCATAACCACACTATCGACGCGGTCATCCTTGCCCGCGTTCTCCACGACTCGACGAGCACCCTGTGTCACAGGCTGCTGATTCTCGGGGTCGATGAGGGTGCCCCCGCGCACAATATTGTCGACGTAGATGACAGCGCCCGGCTCGCAGAGAGCGACGACGCGATCCATGTAGTTCCAGTTATTCTCCTTATCGGCATCAATGTACACGAAGCCCAGCTTCGGCTTGCGCCCCGCCTCAATCTCGCTTGCCAGCTGCGGCAGCGCATCTAGCGCGGCGCCGAGACGGATCGTGACGCGGTCGGCGACGCCGGCGTTCTCTAAGTTCTCCTGGGCGACTGCTGAGTCTATAAGGGGCTGATGTCAGTAACTGCTATAAAAGAATAATATGGTGACCCCCATGAGGTGAGTAAGAAGCCTGCAGACTTTTTTGGGGGATAGTCTTGATGATTGAAATGACGTGCTTGGAAAAAAGACAACTAAAAGGAAAGAGAAGTTGCATACGATGCTCATCAATCTCGAGTGAGGTTACCTGCAAGCCAGGGTTCACCGTCGCCAGCCAGATAGAGGTGTACGCGCCCAGCGTGCCGAACTCGAGCGCGTGCTTCACGTTGCTCGCCTTGCATTGTAGGGCGTACATCTTAGCCATGTTGGGTGCAGTCGCGATGTCTGGCAGCCCCTTATCGCGCGAGTTTCGCAGGGCATCCAGGAGGACCTTGTGGTTGCTTGCTGTGGGCGGGTGTACATGTCCTTGGGTATATGCATCGACGCCCGTCCATATCTGTCGTTGATATTAGCAATTGCTCCTTCTTTCATGTGTTCGTGGTGACTACCGAGCCGGATACATAATCCTGGGGGGGGGGGTTGAATAGACATACTTCGTTCTGCACATGGAAAGTTCCCGTGAACGCTAGACCCTGTGTTGACATGTTGAATATGCGGGCACTGATAATTCGGATCGGGAGAGAACAACGACGAAGAAGTTTGGCAATCTTCTGTATGCTCGATTCCGAGAAGCAGACGGAGCTCGTGGACAGTCATCTCTTTTATAGGCATTGTGGGACCGTGAACTCGTTGTTACCTCACTTGCCTCGCCTGCAGTCATCCGTTGGCGTGAAAGCGGTTGATCGATTCGTGACAAGCGCCGAGGGAAAAGTGCTGCATTAGCTTCAACGCTTCTGTTCTAAATCGTTCTCACAGTTCATGCAACTGAAATGTTGAACGAATTGGGCTTTGACGTTGCCTTCTTATTCGCCGTTGCTCGATGTCTCGGACCCTGTGGCACAGGGGTATTGCCGACATTTATCTCCGAGGCCGAGGCCAAATCCGACCACCGAGTCCAGGATACTGGAAGTGTATTGTCGGTAAGAACCATAAACACAATTATGAGTCACTTAATCTTACTGCTATATATCAAAAGCCGCTTGGTTCAAATGTCCGAGCTAATAATCGGTTAATCCGAGCTTCAGGCAACCGCAACACCATCTCCCGCTTCGCCTGGGTCTGATCCGACCGAGAAGATGGATGTCATACCTTGTCAGTGTACTTTTTCCGTCGTACTTTCGAGCGATCAACGTCATTTGCTCGGTCCCTTTGCGGTCGGAAAAGAATGCTGTCCTAGGTAATATGGACGTATGTCCCATCGGAAAACGCCTGACCTTTTCAGCGTCGTCACTTATGCCACCCGGACCTGCCGAGATTCTGGACAAACGACTCAACAAAACAGTATACGGGTCGCCTGGTATGACAGAGTATACGTTGTTCATGAACAGGCAAGCAACACAACTTCATATGTGTTACTCGACTCTTTTCTCACAAAAACTGACGAACATGTTAGATGGGCTTTGGCACTGGAGGGCTGGTATCAGGCAAGCCAGGGGTGCAACTTTCTCACTTGTTATCAACGTCTTGAGATATATTTCCAAGAGCATCTAATTCGGTATCATAATTGGGAACTATTTTCAATGAGTTAGATTAAGTCGTAAAGCTTAACGCAATCGATTTAGAACCCACATACTACTGTTGAACATCACAATGAATGCAAGCTGTATGCATCTCTTGAGTCGGGTGCAATTCCTTTTGCATATGTCTCTAGGCTCTGATATCTGCGCTGTTGTACGCAATATTCTGACCTAAGTGTCTTTATATAGGAATGCTGGTATCTTTAGTTCTTCCGAGTCCCTCTCGTGCGTAATAATCCATGGGATATACACCAGTCTTTGACCAGTCCTGCCTCTCATTTAGAGCCACGAGGGCTTCATACGGTGTCAGCAACGGCCGTGGAAACGCGTAGCCCCAGTCGATGCTCAGTCTCGGACAGGCCACCTGTATCCAGCATTCCACATCGCTCATCATAGAGAGCTTCCCAGGGAATATTTCACTCAACAGAAGATTTACCCATGGAATGCCCATCGACTTCAACTTATTCTCGATTAGCGTCATGGTGTGCGGATTGCCTTGGCGACCAAGTGATCCGAGAATCAACCCCCACTTCTTGGCGCCTTTTGCTGTCGCGATGGCGTCTTTTCGCAAGGTCTGCATCTCCTGGTGACCGTATTCTTCGCGAGTCAACTTTCTGGAGTATGGGTCGTATCTATATGCCGGTATCTTTGGGTTGTGTATCATGATGCTTTCGAGATGGAATCGGCCATCGCCCAAATAGAGGATGAGATCAACGTTTTCTGTGTCGGGTAAACGTGGCGAGGTGCATCCCAGGATTTCACCCTTGGAAAGCGGCGCAATTTGTGGTATCAATATCTTAAAGCCAGCCTTCTCCAGAGCAGAGCGAGCGCCGTGGATGGTTGCGTTAAATTGGATCGTGCCCACGATGGCTATGGTCTTCGGCGGCGCAAAGTTGCGTTCCATGGTGGCCAGGAGATGTGCCGTATCGATGCTGATGTCGACGAACACATAGAGCACCTTGATCTTGGTGACATCGACGGGTATCAGGCAGCTGTGCGCATAGTGGACGAGGAGATCGCAACCAAGGGCTCGTGCGGTATAGTCATCAATGCAACAGGCTCCGTAGGTGACATCTCCCATGATCAGGGTTTCAATACCCGGGCAGAACTGGGTGAGAATGTCCGAGATAGTGGTGGCAAACAAGAGGAGACCCTCGGGCATCTGCAGGGCAACTCTCTTTGCTGCCGACGAACGTATTCTGTGAATCGTCTTTGGAATTTCGAATGAGTAGTTTGCCGGGAGCAACAGCAACGCCTCCTTCAATTCGGGATCATCCAGTATCTCAGGAGGAACCTGGTTTAAGAGTCGTGGCGGACGCCGTGCTTGGGAAACTGGCGTCTTGTTAGTAGCCACGCAACAACACGAACACGGCACATATACCGGTTTTTAGAAAATAAGATAGAGAAAAAGAAAAAGTCAAAAAAAGTGAGAAGATGAAATGGTGTCATGTGAGTGCTCACCTTGAACGGCGCCGCCATTCCCATCTGCTTGCTGGGCTCCTGCAGTCTTCGTTGCCGTCCGCCGTCCTACAAATCTCTTCCTGGGCTGCTTCACAGCGGACTCAGGCGGGGGCGGGGCATGTGCCTCTTCGATGTCTGCGGCGATGCCTAGATCTGTTTGCGCACGGTCTTCCTCCATGTTGCAACTGCGTTTTCAATTCCCCGAACCGCCGCAAGCTTTTCACCGATGTGAAGTGTCGAACAAGATAAACAGAACAGGTGTGCTCAGCTTGATCGAAAACCAGCCTTAAGGTTCGTCGTACCTACCAAGTACATGTAGCCAAGGTTGCTCTTCAAGGTAAGTACCTACCCGTGGACCTAGATGGCTCGGGGTGCCCAGGTGGTTAGATCCATTGTGCTGGTTAGATGCATATTCTAGCTTACCTTACCCTAGCACGCCTAGGTACATAAGTACTTAGCATCTAACATCAGCAGCTCTCCAGGTACAACCTTGGAACCTTGAACCGAGCCACCTCAAAACGCATGAGGGTCCATACCTGGCCCCCTGGGATTATTTGACTGTCGTCTTGATATTTCCCACCCGCTTTACACAATCTCTTCTCATGATTCTGACTAGTATTGCCAAACTAGATATTTGTGAAGGTACTGTTCGATGGCATGGTCGTTGAATTTAGATCTAATAAATTTCGACTCTCGAGTCTCTCCTCTTTGGCTGCAAATTGTGTTGCTGATCCATCAAGGCGATTTCTACTGAATAATGTTACGCCCAGCTATACTACATGACTAATTTGAACTTCAGATACCAACGCGGCCGGGCCCGAGGATGGGAAGTACACAGCGATATTTCTGGGATATTTACTTAGACGGGTAAGCAGAAAACTCGATTTCGATGTGCTGAAACAACGACCTTCAAACAATTTTCTTTTGGCGGATTCATAATCGCTACTTAATACCTAGTTTGGCCTCGGTCTCTGCACAGAGGAACAGCTTTACGGAGCTTCTACTAGTATGACAAACACACATCAGACATTACTACTGGGATGTTTCCCCCGTTTTTGTCGGCAGAATGAACTTCACCAAGGGCGCTCGCAGTCTTCGTCGGGGGGCACACATACTCTCTTGCGCTCTCTCGCAGCAGGTACCTGGTTACAAATATTATGTCTTTGATGTAGTGGCTTGAGCCAGTTATGGTCTCTAACTTTTAATTCTTTCTCCGCGCTGAGGTCATTCGGAACAAGGATTACCAAACAGCCGACCTACTAGGCATCCAAGCAGGTCGATGTACTACTGACTGGCATCACCAATCGTATTAATACAAGATCCTTTGAAGTATCAGGTGCCGAGGTCGCAGGAGCCTCACGGCGATCCAGGGGCTACTCTGGCATGGGGTCTACTGTACGGTAGAATCGTCTACATAAAGACTGGGCGACTCCTAAGGTCTTGTGTGAGCCTGGGAATCAATAGAATTGACACCTTACCCCTACTATGGTGCTTAACTACGTGACTAGTGCAGAAGCATGTGACAAGAGGGCTTGAGGGGCAAGTGAGAATCATAGTATATGATAGTATTGGTATTGAAACACGGGAACTTGCAAGTTAAACATAATATCCTCATGTTAGGTAGGAATTGATTGATTTATATTCTACCTAGGGTGCCGTTTCTCTAAAGTTCTAAGGGCCAAAATTTTATTTCCCAGAGCTGTGTGTCAAACGCATGATAAAGGAACTGCGATATAATATATTCCATGATACTTTGGCTCGCTCCGTACTTTCAGTAACCTTACAATATTTTTTTCTCTTTTGTCTACCAACAGATACGACAAGCGACCATATGGTATACCGGTCAATTTCGTATGCCCGAGGGCAATTATAAGGATCATCCTAACTTAGGTCGTACGTGTAGGGTAAGGTGAAAATCGTGATATCGACTAAACAAGAGGACTTGAGCGGCCGAATGACAGGCCTACGTAGCAAAGCTTGATCCAGACAGTGGCAAATCCATCAAGGCTCATGATATTGGCTATGAAGTCTAAGTTGCGCGCCGAAACGACTTAAATTAGTTACCAAGGCCAATGCAAACTCCAATCAGATTGCTGGTTGGTATTGGGGGCATGAAGCTTTTGAAATGGAGAGCTGGACCGAGTGACAGTCGACGAAGACTCCGTCAGCGGTTCTCTTTGAACATGCATCGATGACCAGTGACCATGAAAACCGAGAGGTGTTTCCTCGGTCTTAGAATAAACATCCGTTTATCCTTATTTGCATAATAGACCCAGATATCAAGTCTTGATTGGGTGCAAGTGGCGCTCTCTATACAGTACATATAAGAGTTTACGAGACGGCTACGAAGTGATATTCTCATACCACTTTGGTTCTGTTTCTGCAGGCACTTACTCATGCTCCCTATCCACAGCGGTGAAGTGGAATGCCGAGGTGAGGATGTCAGGAGAGGAACGCTAAGATCACAAGTGGATTGACTTAGAGCAACTTGGTGTGTTTAGCTTCATAATCGGCCAAGACTACCTTAGTAAATAACAGTCTCGGAATATGACCTCTCCGAGTAAGCGGAACAATGACATCAATTTCGTTGTTTCTTGCACGAGTTCTGCTGAGTGTAGAAAGAAAAAAAGAGCCCCTAACTATGCGTACGTGGACTTCGTATGCAGCTCAGCTGAAGTGGATGGGTTCCAGCAAGTGCTAGTAAACTACTTTTGGTTTAAGCATAGGAACGGTCAAGTATTCAAGCAGCTAGCTCATCTCTTAGCGGTCCCTGAAATGACGATCGCTGTCAAGACGAGAATTAGAGCAAACCCTCTTTGGGACGTATGCAGGCATGGCAGGCTTCAAGTTATGGCCTTCGTCAGTGACGAACGGAGTGCTCCGTAGTTCTGACAACAGTGAAAATGTATATAATGACTTGACCTCGACCGTGTCTCGAGTTAGATTTCAGTCATCCTCATCCTTCAAGCACCATCAACTCAACAAGTTCTTCATTCCTCTTACCATCTCAAAGTACTTTTTATTTATCTTCACATCGAAAATCATCGAAAATGAAGGCCTGCTTCTTCGCTATCGCCGCGTTCGCCGCTACGGCATTTGCCGCCCCTGCCGGTGGTGTCGCTGGTGCCCTCCACACTGTTGACGATGTTGTTTCCAACGACCTGGGTGTCAAGCAAATCACCGACAGCATCAGCTCAGGCTCCAAGAAGACCAGCAGCGTAACTGACTCAGCTGGCCTGATCGAGGCTCTTGAGGGTCTCTTCAGCGGTGTCCAAACCAACACTGGTGCCATGAGTGAGTTCCCTTTCGTTGCTACACGCATCATATGAAGATATAAAACAATGAAATTGTGGACTAATTTGATTATCGTACAGACGCGACCATTGCCAGCTTCCAGAATGGCAAGATCTCCAAGAAGGAGGCCCAGACTGCCGTTTCCAAGCAAGCCACCAACATGAAGTTCAAGCTCTCCGAGATTGTCTCCGACCTCACCGGAGCTGCTGGTTTGACTGTTGCCAAGGGTGATGTCGACAAGGTCCTCAACCTCGTCGTTGTGCTGTTGACTGAGGTTTTGAGCACCGTCAAGGCTATTGTCACTATTCTCGGCATCACTCCCCAGCTCACCCTTCTCCTCAAGTCCGTCTTTGGCATCGTCGCAAACCTGCTCGTCGTGCTCATTGGCCTCCTTGCCGGTCTTCTACCTGGTCTCGTTGCTGCCCTCAGCCCTCTGTTGGCTGGTCTCGGTAGCGGCCTCCTTGCCCCTCTCTTGACCCCCATCGTTGCCCTTGTCGCTGCTCTGGCTGGCCCTGGCCTCGCCTAAGCTCATTTGTTCGGGAAAATAAAAGTGGAAAATTAAGGGGATTAGTTTCGCAATAATCGAAACAGATTAATGTATGATACTTATATAATCATTATTGGGCGTTGTGGTCTATAGAATTCTCAATGTCATTAATCATCAAAATCATGATATCAACTATATTTTCAGGCTTCCATAGATTTGTAAATGTTGCTATGCAACATAGTCTTAAAAACGTGAGTTGACCAGTTGTATTGTGCAATCCTTCTTATGATTGACAATCTGAATTATATATTCTGATTATACGTGATGCCTTCGAAGATCATAGATTAATATCTCGATATACAAAAACAGAAAGAAAAAAACCCGGGGGGTTAGCAAGACCTTTCGTTCAATGTGGTGCTGACCAAAGGGCACACCATAAGAATAATTACTACTGAGTGACAGCAGCCTGGAATCACAATATGCCCCTATCTGCAACGTATCACCCAGTCCTCCATTACAAACGAACTTAGTGTGACAATGAATACAAATACAACTTCTAAGAAACCTTAATGATAATTATGACGTGCCAGCTTTGCAGTAGCTACGACTAGTCTGGGCACTACTAGCAAACAGTATGCAAAGTTGTCGGCATTGGTACTATCCCACTTTTGGCGTGAACGCTTGAGGCGCCGCGTAACTTATCGTGGCATAGCCTCCGCGCATTCGGTGGACCCGAATCTTAATCGCTCTATGGGTCCGATGAACCACAACTCAGCAACGCCGAATTTGTGATCGTAGATCCGCTAGCTAGCACATGTACATAGAGCCGGTGCTAACGGTACCTCATGTCGATCAATACCCTAAGGCACACCTTGGTTGAACTAGGCTGAACGATCCGATCTCAACTCCAACCAGAACCGCATTCTCGGTAGCTAGGTTGTACTGATTCTGTCGATCATGATCGATCCCTGCAAGGAACGAGGGGTTCAAGACAAATAGAGTCACCGATTCCCATCATACTAGTAGGTAAAATTTGCATTTGTACTTATTCATTAGGCTTCGTCGAAAAAGTCTGCACCTCTTCATCTGCCCCAACTAAGGCAATGTCGATCTAGAAAAGGTAATTGGGAATGATGGTCTCGGTTTCTGAACCGGTGGGGTTGGTTAGGTACACTATCATGTCAGAACACAGTACATAGAACAAAACGCTAAAATGTCTCTCCTCCTTGAATATAATACTAGGCCCGGTATGTAGGCAGCTCCGCAAACAATAGAAATAGGCGTAGAACTTAGAAGGGTTCCCTGGTGGAGCGCCGGTGACGTTTTCTCGTGAGCAAAATGGTGTAGCTTGCCCGAATAAGTACCAAGATATATAGTAAGCCCGCGGGAGAAAGGACCAAGGGCGGAAGAAGCCGAGGAACAAGATATTCCCCTCATCGATGAAATCAGATCATGTTCTTTCGCGAATGCGCGAGGGAGAGCAAACTAGGTATACTATACTTGCATGTTGTGAGGCGTGCCTCAATTATGAAGCAGTAGCTACCAGGGCCCTGGCATGTTAGGGACAGCAGTTCACATTGGATTGTTGAGACTCATTGTCAGAATACAATGAATAAATGTGTTCATTGACTATCGTCGAGTTGGCGTTTGTTGTAACGATGAAACTTGTTGGTCTATATGTCCAATCTGATTGGAGCCTAGCTTCTCTCCAACTCGAGAAGTCAAGGGGCTTCCTCTTCAACTTTCATATTACGCAAACCTTATACTTATTAATTCGGATTAGGATTGAGGGAAGGCTGTGTATGACTTTCACTTAGCAGCTTGGACTTTTGTTCGTGCCGGTCACCTCATTACTAGACTGACATGGTCATCGGGTTGATGATGGCAACAGAGTCTGTAAGTATATGACTTACCGTCATTTGGTCTTACGAGTAGCCCATGATGCTACAAACTGGTTGAATTGCATCTTCGTTGGGGGCATACATTAGTAGTCAATCTATAGCAGCTTGAAAATAATGTTCAAAGCTACCTTCGGGGAATCTGCGGATAGTGAGATGTATGGTGTCTATTGACCAGGCCAGTGTAAGATGCCATGCCATCTGTCACCTGACATCAAGGCCGTATGCGACATCATTGCCACTTTTGGTGTCTGTCAAGGAGGGTGCAACTACCTAGAAAACTGTCGTTGCTTAACTTGTCACTGGCAGCCTATCATCTTAACCATCTACATTCCGGCCATGGCCTTGCCATGCCTACCTCTAGTATTGTAGACCAGTGACAGAAAGCGCATCTAAGCCAATGGTCTTTTGAAAGTGTCCTTCCGTCCCTTATCTTGTTTTTGCATTGTCCTATTTGGATTAGTGTTGCAACGTTGCATTGCCCTCAGTAATTAGCTCTCACCTTCTGGTCATGCGGGTAGCGGACTGAGGTTGCGACAGACCTACATTGTCCATCTACAAAGGCTACATTTTGCTCTATGTGTAGATTTTATTTCACGACTTGAGCTAGGTCAGTGAATATGTGGCTAGTTTATAAGCATGTGGCCATGCCACTTGCAGTGAATGAAGGCTTTATAGTGTAATAGTCGAAGCAGGTATAATGGCCCAGCTCAATAGGCTACGACTATTCACCAGACAGTATCTATGTATGTACTAAGTCGCGCTTGATGCTGCCTTTTCGTGGCAGAATCTACTCCCTAAGAATCTACAGTTACAGACAATTTGACTCCCATTGGTATAAGCCATTGTCTCATAGTGCTATGAATGCCGAGAAATAGGTGTCGCTCAATCCAACGTTGAGAGAACAGATGCGCCAGTGGACAGATATGCTCAACCTCGAAGTATGTGTTCTTGGTATACTTTATTCATAACCCTTTGTTGAACCCCCAGCATCTCACAACTTTTAAACACTAGAGTTCCTTCAAATACATAAATAGTCGGTATAGGTCACAAGCACTTCACTAGACACAACCTTATTGCTCTTGTTGCCGTGTTAATCAATACCCCAATCCTCACCAGCAACTTCAGCTACAACGATGCAGGTTGCTAACAAGGGAGCAATAGACTGTGAGTCAGTGCTGACATACCAGCCCATCTATACATACTCATGACTATGTGAAAAGTCTGAGTGAATAATATGCCGGTACGGACTCAAGTCATGAACAACTAAACAGCGCCAAGGATGCAAGCAAAATAGTCTGGCCAAACAACATGTACGGAGTTACTGAACGATATCCTTGTGCGAAAAGCAACAACGTGAGTGAACCCTGTGCCATTATTAATTACTGAAAGTGATAAGAGCCATTGCAACCAGACTGATGCTGTCACATAGCAGGTCATATACTATTTAGTTATTATTGGATTAAGGAGAATATTGATCTAATACATATCAGAAGTCAACAATTTCTTGCATCTATTGGTCATACTACATGCCAGCATGCAAAATGAGTCCAGCATACAAAATTAGTCGTGCGAGCAAAACCAGTGTCAGTTTGTAAGAGACTTCCTGACAACTTGTCATCATAATATGATTCCCAAACTCATCGCAAGAGCTGTCACCTACATAGACATCAACCCACTAGAGTATCATTGTCTTCAACTTAACTGAAAGGGTTTTACAGAAGGTGTTAGTTATCTGGCACGACACGACACACGACACAAACTGCAATGACTATGATCCAGCATCCGCCAAATCATTTTGAGTATATTAATTACTCAGCCACATCTGTTGCATTATTGACTCTGGAATGCATCTGCTGTTTTGTAGTGAACACTTGCTATTGAGGGGGCATATAAGCCAAGCAGTCTCCAAGACTAATCACACTTCTACGCTCTCGCACACTCACACTTTCACGCAAACAGTACACAAAACCACAAGCTTACAACAAACCTGTGGAAACACACTAGGCTGGACGAAGACTGAACATTTAAATACCCAACCGACGAACTTAAAAATGTCTTCCACGTACTTTGGAATGCTCCCGACGGAGTTGAGACTTAGTGAGTGGTAGTTTTCGAAGTCATTTGTGTCCTTGCTGTGGCGGGATCCTGCCGAGATAAAGCAGCCTGAATTTACCACACGACTGAAAAGCCATAACTGAAATCATGTGGTCAAGTAATCTGGGAGCTCACTATCCCTGCTCATTGTATGTGTTCCCTGGAGTCATTTATTCCCCCTTCTGGCAAGTCTCAGGGCTAGATTATCCAAACAGGTATCTCCGCTGCCGAAATACCTGCGAACCCCTGATTCATGAGCAAGTTCTTTATTATTAAAAGGTACTTACTGACTCCAGCATGCTGAAGTACTTGACATGTGGCGTTGTAGCGTGGGATATAGACTGTGTACAACGTGGACCTCCCTCACTACCTTTAGCTACAATGTACCTTCTGTGCCACAGACCTGCCGCGAGAGTTGGTATCTAGCTTTGAGAACCGGTGAGATCAAAAGGTTTGTGACATTTCCTGGAGATTGTCGCTGGCCACCAATACGATCCTGGGTTGATAGCGGCCACGACAATTTTCGCATTTATGAACAAGTTGATATGTTTCGTCTTCCCCCATTTGTCCAGAATTTAGTCTTTGGTTGGCCATATGTCGATACTTTTCCACCAGACCTCACATTTCCGGGACTCACAACTTCCACACCGCCAGGTTTTGCAGCCGCTCAGTTCCGAGTCGCTCTTTACGAAATAGCATGGCGGTTTCTGTCATCCTGTATATGGTATAGTTGGGGTACCTCGGTAAAATCTGAGGCGATCTCCATCATCCACCTTGACATCGAAGAAGAAGAAGATACCCAGAGATTTGCAGAAAACATTGAATGTTGCTCCAAATGGCAGCACTCAGCGGTAAGCAACCATTATTCATTATTTAAAATCTGCCCTTTTGGCAAGTCTCTAGGGCGTATATTACCTCAAAGGGTTTTAATGTTTTTGAAATACAAGTACCATGCCCAGTTCCTTCCACCACATACGCCACCTATTGACTCCGGTAGCTCCAGTGGTTTAAGGAGATAGTTTATCACCCCAATTGGGATGCACAAAAAGCTATCCCTGGAAAGACTACAGGAATGATCTGAAAAGGAGTTGGGTTCAGAGTCACAAAGGAGACATGGAATTGGCCCTGGTTCCCTACAAGCCGGGAGCAAAGGGGTCCAGCATCTATCGCTGTTCCTTCTCTTTTGACGCAATCACCTGCTACCAAAGTTATTGCGAAGCCATGGATCGGGACAAAGCTGTGTATTTGGGGTGGAGGAAGTAGATGATGCATGGCGGCACAATTGTACATGAATGTGCCCTTTTACCAAATGGGATCACTAAGTCAGCACGGTGCCTCAAGAATCTATGTTATCCGACCAAGTAAATACGAAGATCGCGTTCAGCGCTAAACTGTAAGCTTCGGTACTTGCTATAGGAGTCTACGGGTTTGAGTGTTTCTTCGTATTCGTCATTTGCGAGTGAGATATTAGGGGCAAATCTATGCCCCCGTCAAAGTGTGTAATCATCTATCGAAAGTGACCAGTGCGAAGCCGAATACGAGGGGTCTTGGCTTCGTTTAGACTCATCCGACTGGTTCGAACACGGCATCATCAGTTTCAAGGGATTGAACCTGAATTTCACGGCCCATGCATGGCTTTTGCGACGAGCTAGGAAATACCCCTGGCAAACGTTGACCACACATCAGATCTAAGACGCGTATATAAAGAGTAAGAGTTGAAAGGAAAGTTTACAAGTTGAACTAAAACACTACTACGAATGAGACTTCGACATTGACCACGACCAAGTCTGAGTCTGCCCATCATGCCACTAGTTGTTCTACCTGCGCAGATTTGCGATATTGAGGCGGTATACGATGTCTACTTCAAAGCGTTCGAGCATCAGCCTGTCCTACGATTTCTTTTTCCAAGGGGCGTAGACCGCAAAGCGCACACTGAGCAAGTAACGCATATGTGGAGCGCAGACCCAAACGGCTATCCTATAAAATGCGTTGATACGGATACCGGCGCGATCGTCGGAATGGCCTGCTGGGATATCTTTTGGAAGCCAGGTGATGTAAACGCATGGCAGCATCCTGGAGGAGCTGTATGGCGTGAGTAATCCCCACACTTCTCTTTTCAGCATAAACTCCGAAACCGTTCATGTTCTGGCAATGCCGTCGCTTTGGATACCATGCACAGGCCTACAAATACCCACGCAGTACTCTTGGAAAGGAAGTGGCTGACATTTGCACCCGGAAGTCGACGGTGAAGATAGGGAGACGGCTGACAAGATCCGTATGTAACCACCAAACGCCTAATTCTTCTGTCAAATTTCAAAGACAGAATTACCCTGACGGGTGGCTGTATCGAGACGATTGAAACTCACAAGCCTTGATATTTTATTTCACTCAACGGCAATTGCTGACTAGTTGGTGAAGTGGTTCCGATCTGGGATGTGCACAAAGAACTCTTCGGGTACCACAAGCACATCTGTGAGTTGGGCGATTCCTGATTGTGGGGTTTAGGCTGACCTATTTTCCAGATCTTCCAACTATAGCTGTCCACCCGGATTACCAACGCCGAGGAGCCGGACGCATGTTGATGCAGTGGGGTGTCGAGGTAGCTGAGCAACTTGGTCTACCGATCTATCTTGAATCGACCGGGCCAGGTAACTCACTTTATCGCGCCATGGGATTTGAGCAGCTCACCCATGTTCAGATAATCCACAAGGCTGTGGATACAGGTGAAATGAACGACACCGAGATTCCATTGATGGTCAGGATGCCGAAGACTGCCAAAGCAATGCCATTCAAAGAATGGGCAGAAAAAGGGTATCCCAAGATGTATGACTAGATTGAACGAACTAGGCACAATGTTAGCAGCATATCCGAAACCAGCATATCAAGGTGACTTATCCCTTAAAAAGGGGGCCGCTCTGACGGACAAGATGCCAAGTCTCAAGGCTTGTCAGATCAGAGCAGCCTAGCGGGCAACACCCGAAAGAAGTGCCCTCATAGAACTTGATAACAAAAAATTCCCATCAGAGCTCACCACTTAGGGTTTGCTCAACGAACACTGGGACAAGACCGGACAAGCACGAAGCTTTGACGCCAACTCGAGATGGGTCCCGGTGGATGAACCTATGCCGCGAGCTACGCCTAGTAGGTTGCTCAAGCCATACCCCACCATCGCCGACTTGAACCTGGATATGCACCGTTCCTGGATGTTGGAATGAAATCGGCGAGTTCCAACTTGAGCCAAATCTCTAGGGCCGCCCAGGTGAATATACTCTCAGAATAACGCATTGCCAACAAAGACTGGTTTTTAATTCACTTCCGTCGGGCCACTAAGAGCAGCAGGGAAGGCATTTGCATACGGCCAAAAACATCTGTAAAATCCGCATTGTCGTCTTGTTTCCATCCGCATGGAGGCAGCAAGGAAACATCAAGCACCACAGGGTAATTGATGATGAGTAGGCGTCCTCCGTCATTGTGGGACAAGCCCACAAGAGAAGGTTAATGCGCCCGGTCGAATCTCTCTGCGGATGCATCAGTGGCTGTCGCCGAAATGCAGTCTTGGGAGCCGGAGTCCTTGGCTTTTGGGTTGGATGGGCTGGGGGACTGCTCATAAGGAAGCCGGGTTTTATGCCGACAGCTACGTCAACTGGATGCAACAGGAGGGTTTTGGGTGCCCAAGGCTGGCAATGAGGCATGATGTGATATCCGAGATTTAGGGAATTTCTGTTGAAACCATGACAACACTCGCTCACCTGGTCCAGTGAAGGGGTGATTCCGGCGAGATGGTTGATGGCATATGGTAGAGAAATTCCCAAGTGCTCAGACGGTATGTGGCCAACACTGCGCCCTTCCTATATTCCCCCCGAGCGCGATGCGGCACAGGGAGGCCACATCATCTCCAGTTGGTAGTAGCAAGCTAGTTCCAACCCATCTCCCAGCAGACAAGCACGCGGGGCATCACCAAGACGATCCAGAATGACCGGAGTGCGGGTTCCAGCGACACAGCACTGACGAGCGACCCCAGGCCAGGGGTTCTTCCCAAATAGACTCATAGCACAGGTCCTTGCGCGCGCGGGGCGACTGGAGTGTCCATGGCCACCCTTCCACCGCCAGGTGTCAGCTCGTCCAATCCTACTTCTCAGCAGGGCCAGAGTCACAAGTCCACCGAGCAGTATATAAGGTAGAACCGAACGACTGTAAACGCAAGACTAGAACCTCGGGAACTATTAGGGTTAAGTTCCGAAACACCGTTCCCTATGGCCAATCTACAGCTAGAACCAGCTAGCCCACCTCACGCGACGATCCCCACGCGGCATACACATTAGATCGCATTGATCTTGAGTAGCGACGTGTCGCGTGGATTGAAAAGATTGGCCAAGGGGTCTGAAGACATTCCTTTCGGAAAACGGGATTCGGAGGACTGTAGGGGAGGCGCCATGCGAGTTGTGTGAATGCAGGCCATTCATGCCAGAAAGACCTGCGAAAGATGTTCAACCTGAGCGACTGCCTAGAGAATTGATCCGAGGAGGGACTCGTATCTCGATGTGATATCGTTTTCCAAACATCCACAGGTGCATATTGAAGTCGACGAAAATTGGTGTTTGTGAGGTAGGAGTAGGTATGATTGCCCAGGAAAAGATGCAGCGCGGTTTAGGTAGGTAGGTACCTAGGTACTCAGTAAACACTGCTGGGTGTGTGAAACGCGGCAAGTGCTGCGACGCGCTGCTGTTTTGGGGTTGCTATGACCACTGCCCGCAGACTGATGCAAAGGGCAGGTACCTAGGTACCTATGTACATGAGCGTGACATGCAGCTGATGACAGCTGTTGCAGATTTTGACACTCACCAACGCGCATCGTGCAGTTACCTACCTACCTAACCTAAGGTAGTTGCTCCGTCCTCTTACATACTGTAGATGATGCACTTGTCAAAGTTACTAGGGAAAAGTTGGAATAAATCGCCCAACCTTTGAAGAGCGCCACCTCTCGCCCCCGACTTTCGAGTTTGGGCTGACTCAATGCGTATCTGGGTCTTTGCTCCGGCTCCTATGTAGGCATCTGCCCTGCATAGTGATTAGCTAGGCAGAGCACCTTGTTTTACAATGGACACCAAACGCGCTGGGGGGCAAGAAGAGACACTGGTGTCTGCCCTCGAACGCGATGGGATCAAGGCTTTCCAGCCATCCTTTGATGCGCAGGCTCGTGTAGAAGGCCAGAAAGATTTCGGGGCTCTTATATCGAGGTGGGTAAATGCGACCAACGTGTTATCTTCCATCTGCGTCGTGTTTCTGAACTCCCCAAAGCACAGGTACGTTGGCGTTGATGTCCGCATTGAATACCCTGATAAAGCCGGGTCGTGTGCAAGAATGGCTCCGTGTTCGCTTCATGGACATCCTCACGTTGTTGCCTCAGAGACCTGATGGAGTTCGGGCAACTTTGGAATTCGTCTTCTCGGTTCATCCGTCAAGCACAGTCAGTCTATCAGAGGCTGCTGCCCCCCAGAAAGAAGGTGCCAACATAACCTTGGAGGCTTTGAAAATGGCATCGACTCTTCTGTCCGTCCCTCCGCCCTCTGTAAAACCTGAGACTTGGTTTCCTGGCATTGCACCTCAGCTTCGTGCTCTCTTGGACGGTAACAATGGCCCTGATCTTGCGAGGGTCGCTGCATATGTTATAGGTTTCGGAGTCTTGGGCAGGAAGCAATTTGGAGCCCCTGGTATGATACATTCGCAAAATCTCGCAAAAACATCTTGCTAACGTTCACGATCTGCTAAGGAACTCCCGGATGGAGAGCCTTTGCTGAGCCGATGTTGGCTTGCATCAATCCATCCCTTTCTTCTCAGAAGACCTCGGATGAACCACTGATATTCGGTGCCGGGCCTGATGAAGTCGTCGACCTTCGGAAAAGCACGACTGCGGCTCGGGCTGGCGGACTCAGCGATGAATTGAAACGCTTGTCTGCGTTGCTGAATTCCCACCCCAACCCCGGTTTGACTAAGAGACTGCTTAACCCCCTACTTCTGCCTCTATGGGCTCTGGCATCCTGGCCGTCCCCAACTACGCACATAAACGAACGATATTGCCAGCCAGCACGGAGCCTTCTCGAGATTTACCTTAGACTTGCTGGATCCGCGGACAAGTTCTTGGAAATAATCGACAACCTTCTCTTTTCTGGGACCCACGACGGTAATAAGTCGCAATGGTCTTATGAACAGGTGGGTGATTCTGGTATACAAATAAAGAGACTACATGGTCAATATGGCTCGATGCCAATGCCGCTCGAGCTAGATGCCATGGACTCCAAAATACCAAAAGTCATTGAGCTCATCAATCGGACAGCTTCCGACTCAGACTTATCAACGCTTTTCCTCAAGCTCTTTGAAAACTCACTCGGCTCGACGAAAAATGCAGAAGTAATACATATTGTGAATGCTAGTGGTGATTGTGACCCAGTATTGAAGCTGATCCGGGCCAGGATACTTCAAGAATTGATGGAAAAGCTCCCAGAGAAATTGATATCAAATTCCAAGCAGTTACTGCAGCTTATTGGGAAAGTACTCGGCGAATATGGCACAGAAAATTCAAGTGACGACGCAGTCCCTGTGGCTCTGAGTTTGCTGAACTTAGTCGTCACCATACCTAGTTTTCAGCGGAAGGATGTACCTGAAGATACGCTGAAGAGTATCGAATCTTCACTCAAACGAATTAGTCTCGCTCGAGATATGGATACCTCGCAAACCGCACACAACCTTTCGCAGCTTTTGGAATTTCGGGATGAACTAGAAGACCCTACTGAGCGGGTAGCTGGGCCGACAGAGCGACAGACTGAAGATCGGAAGACATACAACTTGGCACTCTCATATATCACCCAAGCTGATTCGCCACCTCCTGTTCGCTCGGAGGGTCTGAACCTACTGGGTGCACTTATCAAATCCAACAGTGCTATCCTCGATATCCCAGCTACTTTGGTACTTTTGTCATCGCTTCTAAGTGATGACGACGAATACATCAGCCTGCGTGTGATGAAGGTATTGGTGCTATTGTCAGAACGGCATCCACGCTCTACCGTACGAGAAGCGCTTGATCAGTATGTCGATGCAGCAGAAAGGCAAAAAACAGATACACGTCTACGCTTTGGGGAGGCATTACTGCAGTTAATGCAACGAATGGGCGAGACATTCGCTGGAGAAATAGCTGCGTCGGTCGGCGAGGCACTTGTCGCACTTGCCGGGCGTCGAGCACACCGACCCAAGACCGAAGAGCAGCAGGCCCACGCCGAGCGGATTGCTGCGCGGAAACTCAAAGCCAAGGCCAAGCTTGCAGATCGCTCGTCATCCTCTCTTGTAGACGAGGACGAAGACGATGACTTGGATGCGGACCTCGAAGAGCAGACGCCCGACGAACGAACCCGCAACGCACTTCTCGCACGCATCGTATCTGGCTGGGAGAGCAAACGAGGCAGTGAGGATATGCGAATCCGATCGTCTGCACTCTCATTATTCGCCTCTGGCCTTGAGATAAACATTCGTTCTTTCGCTCCGTCGCTCATAGACGCCGCATTGGCACTCTGTCTTGACGTACTTGTGATCGAGAGCGGCATACTGGAAGCGGGCATCTTGCGGCGTGCAGCTGTCACAGTGATACTGACATTTGTGTACGCTCTGGGAAAGGCTCGAGAAGGCGGGGGTCATCTTAACCCTAGCTCTGGAAGGAACGGAGCTGGGTTGGGCTTTGGTGCAGGACTCAGCATCAAAGAAGAGGATGTTGTGCGTATACTTGGATACGTGGAGCAGACAGATGAGGATGGCCTGGTCCGTCAGCACGCGCAGGATGCACTTAAGAGTTTGGAAAGCCTCCGCATGGTGCAGCTTGTGCCACAGCAACAGAGCCAAGACGCAGCGCCTACAGCCGTGAGAATTGCGGGCTTGGATATGTCGAGGCCGAGCCTACCGTCGTTGGATGCGGATGAAGTGAGGCGCGCGAGGCCAAGAATCGAAGAGATTGAATGATGTTATTCCAATTTCAATCGCATCTTACTCGGTTACTGTTCTACTTAAAGTTGCCTCTTCTTTTTTACCCGTACGACGGCAGTGTCCCTATAGTATCTTTCATTGTCTACCTAAGGTATGACGGCGGAGGTTGCAGGTAGTCAGAAATGTTGGGGTCACAAATGGAAGCTTATAAAGGGAGATAAATGCGCAGTAAGCCTGGGAATAGCGGCAATTGACATCGACTAGAGAGTAGATATGACATTGGCATGACAACTTATTTGCTAATTCTTTTCCAGGTACGAGAGGTGTTGGTTGATCGTATGTACATATGTAGATATATGTGCGCTTGGCAGACATCACCAAGCATGATTAGCAATTTCAATCGTCACTCCGAGCCCGGTCAGGGAGGATTACTTGCTTCTAAGAGTCGAAGTGCACGGGTGGGATCGGGCTTGGGCTGTCTAAAGATTGTCTGTATGCCACTGCAGGTGGTGCTTGGAAGTACCTCTACCAGGTAAGGTAGGTGCCTGGGGGACTTCCGATTCGGGTTTCCCCGCTAGCTAAATGTACATACTAGCACGATACCTTAGGTAAGGTACCTAAGTCGGTAACTTTAATTCACCCTGCTCACAACTGCTGCTCACCACCTTCACCATCCTCCCTACCTCCTCGCAACTACACGAAAGACAACCTTTCTCAGGTACATATTCCAGAGTTTCAGCGCGACACTTGCCAGGTCGCCAGCTGTGTTGCGTCACTTTATTTATGCAGATATCTACTGTACCTACAGGTAGGTAGATAGGGGGACCTCCACTGTCGACCGGCACCGCAAAGTCCCACCACCATCATCCACACCGGTTGCTCGACCTGCCCGAGACACGACATTGCTCCAGACCTGCCTGTCGTCGCCGTTTTGCGCTTCTTCAGACACACCGCAGGACAAAAGGCCTGCATCTATGGACAGCACCTCTTGTTTCTTTTACACCATCCGGATAGCTTCGCGCTCCCTGTGGGATAAACCAATCTTGGGTTGAAAGGCTCGCTGGGTTTTAGAAGAGGTAAATCGATACTAAGGTCCGACAATGAGATTACGCCGTGGTACGCCCAAGAGGTGGTCCCTCGGAGACACTTATGGTCAGTTCACCCAAGTTCGAGTTGTTTCATTGTGTGTATGTCTATAAACGTGCCTCCGCTGACGACATATGTGTCTCCGCGACCTAGGCTTCATTGGCTCATTCTGCAAAGCCCAAGCCCAAGCCCAAGCCCAAGCACAAACTCAGGCCCAAAACCTCGCCACAACTGTTGAGACCGCAGGACGTTGCTGGCAACCTACGATTCGAAGCTTGCATTGCCAGCCACACGCCCGGCGCTGGGTGAACGACGAGCCCCAGGATCGCGATGGCACCACCACGACCCCGTCCCTGATCAACGCTCAGTCTTCCCAACCCTCACAGTCCTGTCCACACGTCACGCGCCGTGGATTCCACTCGTACTTCGTGACCCATCTACCATCGTCCTCGCTCCACACAGACTCGCGAGCCCCGCCAGGTCCTCATCATAATCTGCCCCGGTCGGCAGCTGCCCCCCATGGCGCCGTGACGGGAGCCGCGCCAGTCACGCCGCCGCATCTACCCTCGACTCGCGATCTCACCGTCGTCCGCATCCCTCTTCGGAGTGCTAAACACCACTATGGCGCCACAGCCTCTCGGGGCGAGCGACCGTACAATGAGGACACCAACCAGGCTGGCACCATCGATATGCCCGCCTTTGCCAAACGCACGCCCATCAGTCTAGTCAGGAGTGCCATGAAGCGGAGCGGAGAGGGGACCTCGGCTGATAGCGCCTACGGCGATCCCCAGATCTTCTACTTTGGCGTTTTCGATGGCCATGGTGGCTCGCAGTGCAGCGAATTCCTACGGGACGAGCTTCATGGGTACATCGAAGAGGCCGCTTCCGAGTTCGGTCTGCATAGCAGCCTGCGTAAGAAAAGGGGTACCAAGCCCACCACCAGCTCCAAGGAGAATGCACCGCTTCCGTTGCTGACTGGCAACACCGCACGCGACCAGCAGACGCTGGACGACGTCAAGGTCAAGGGGGGCGAGGAAGCGAAGGCGGAAGCCAGCATTCCCCATATCGACCAACATGGTGCCATCAACGAAGTGGAACACGCGAGCCCCGTGAAAGGGGACGACCCAACCCCCGCCAAGCACTCGCGCGACCGCGCATTGCAATTGCAGAAGGACCTCGTGCAAGAGTACAAGGATACCATAGGGGGATATTTCCGGCGCTTCAAGCCACCGCATTTTAACATTTTTCACCAGGGGGACAATGCGACCGAAACGCCTATCAGCATTGAGTCTGTTCTCACCTATGCCTTTCTCCGTGCGGATCTGGATTTCGTCACAGCTCAAGCTCGAAAACCTGACCCTGACGACCCCTACGTCACTGATGCAGCCGTGAACACCGATGAGGTTCTTGGAAAGCCGTATCACGTCCCACCCTCCGGGCATGGCATCGGTGGACGCACACGATTTAAAGGTGGCTCGACCGCATCTATAGCGCTGATATCTACACCCACCCCGGCGCCTTTTTGGCACCCCGCCGCATCTTCTACCCTCCTCGTAGGCCATGTAGGCGATACGCGAGTCCTGCTCTGCGAGACAGGTACAGGCCTAGCTGTACCCCTGACCTGGGACCACCACCCCAGCTCACCGGGCGAGTCTCACCGTCTCCGCCGTTTCGCCGCGTCGTTCGTGACTGATTCGTTCGGCGAGGAGCGCATCCAGGGCCTGGCCAACTCCCGTGCCTTCGGCGACATCGCGTCGAAGCGGCTGGGAGTGTCCGCGGAACCTGAAATCACGCGTACCGAACTGGGGCCAGCCCAGTACAGCTTCCTGGTGCTCATGACGGACGGCATTTCGGCCATGCTGAGTGACCAGGAGATTGTCGACGTTGTGAAGGAGGCCAAGACGCCCGAGCAGGGCTCCAAGGATGTCGTGACTTTTGCCACCGAGGTCAGCAGCAATGGAGATAACGCGACGTGTCTCGTCGTCCGACTTGGCGGATGGGAGCGCCGGAGCGAGGGCGGTCTAGGGAGTCTTGGGACTAAGGAGATTCGTGACTACAGACGCAAAGAAGCCCTCGCGCAGCCGCGGGGAAGACGGTAATTGGCTAGACTCTTTCCAGATGCGGGAACATATATCATGAAACGAAACGGCACTAAACCCATCGTCGAGCATCTCGGGGACTGCTACCGGAGTGGTTGGATGTCGTACAAAAACCTCTCGGAAATGCGGATCGCTCTTGGCTCTGCGTAGCCTTCCCGTCACAGTTTAATAGAGGTATTCATTTTGAGTGGCTATCTATGTCTAGTGTAGGGTCAATGAAGTGAAAAGACTAGTTACCAACCATATTCATCATTCGCTAATACTACCACAAGTCGGATGAATTTGCACACCTACGCTTCCTCTGGAGGAGCGTTAAAGTACCAATGAAATCATCTATACCAACCATATTGTTTGGCTTTGGTATGAACTAGTGACCCGTTGGATGGCTAAAACCTTGTTTTTCCAAGCCAGGACGCAATGAAAGTTGGCCCAGGCGCATGTGTTTCATAACGGAGCGTAGGGCAGCGTCAAAACGAAGTACTGCTATTTCTGCAATGTTGAGAAAATGACACAGCGAGACTTGCTAGCCTTATTTACCGGATGATGTGACCTTTGTCTCGATTTTGAAGTGTGACCTTGAGTGAGTGCTTAACGTCGAGTCTATAGCTTACTCGTTATACGATATAACGTGACCAGTTTACGCGTATCGGACGTCGAATACAGAGATGTATGTACGTACATCTTTGGCATCGGGCGCAGTTTCTCAGTATCACACGGCGAGGGACGCATTCAGCGTGCTGGGAGACGCGGTGTGGATCAAAGAATATATCATGTGATTATGCTGTCTTGCTTGGTCCAGGAAGTTGTTTTCAATATTATACGGGGACGAAACCCCGCCGTGGTATGAATATCCTATCCCCAACCAACCACTTCGCCATGCCTGCCCTTTCCGTCCTCGCAATGGAATTGAAACCGGAACGCCAAAAAAAACATGGGCTTGTTTGGTCTGTCTTTGTCAAAGAATATCCCTCTCCCTTCCGAGCACGCGCTGTGTCTTTATACATACTCTCGCGACTGTCTTCGCCCAACAACGGTATGCTGCCTTGTTTACCTGTCTGTCTATATTCAATGGGAGAGGTGAAAAGCATGTATCTCAAAATTGGAAAGTTCATAAAACCAATACTACCTCGATATACCAATAGAATCCAACCGCCTACACGAGGCCATTTCAAAGTCCCTCGCGATCTTCATCTTGTCCGGGTCCGGGAAGATCCAGCCCTGCGCCTTGTCGACGAGGTCCTGCTTCGTGCGCATCTCGGTGTCGCAGCGGCGGCGCAGCACGCGGACGAAGCCGACCTCGGCCTCCTTGTCGAGCTGCCGCAGCTTGGGGTCCTGCCAGCCGGCGATGTCGTTCGGGTCCACGAAGTAGTCGACGCCCAGCTTGGGCGTCTGGCGGTGGTACGTCTGGGGCGGCAGCGGGGCGTCGAAGACCATGGTCGGCACGGCCGGTTGTGACTCGCCGAAGCCGGAGAACAGCGAAGTGAGCAGCGGGAAGACGAAGAGGAACAGGATCGGCAGGAAACTGATGATGGTGTCCCAGGCCGTCTGCGGTTGCTGGGGCTGCCCGTCGGCGCGCGGTCTCCTCCGCGGTGCGGCGCCGCCGAACTGATGTACCCGGAACCCCCTGTTGCCGCCGACATTGAAGACGAATTGCGGTCCCGTATCGAAGCCTACACATTGCGCATGTACGTTAGTATTCAAATTCTCATGCATGATTTGCCTTCACTGTTTCCCAGACAGAAACTAGGCATGTTGTATGTAGACTTACCGCCACCGAAAGGCCCACCGAAGCCGCCACCGAAGAACCTCGCAAACATTTCCTCGGGGCTGATCTCATCATCGAACATGCCACCCCCTCTGCCTCCTCCGCCACCCGGCCGGCCGCCGAAGGGGTTCTGGGCCTGGGCGCGGGCGCTCTCGAAGCGGGACTCGGGGTCGGTGCCGAAGCGGTCGTAGCGGTCGCGCTTCTCCTTGTCGCCGAGGACGGAGAAGGCCTTGGAGACCATCTTGAAGGCCTCGTCGGCGCCCTCGTGGCCGTTCTTGTCCGGGTGGGTCAGCAGGGACTGCTTGCGGTAGGCCTTCTTGATGTCCGAGTCGGTGGCGCTCGCGCGCACGGCCTCGAGGTCGAGGATGTCGTAGAAGGCCGTCACCTTGCACCGCCGGATGCGCAGCACGGCGGCCCGCTGCTCGGGCGTGCTCTTGCGCTCCTGGTTCCCCTGGTTGTGGTCGCGCGACCGCGCCCCTGCACTGCCGGCATCGTTGCCGGAGGCTTTGCCGCTCGACATGGTTCGCTGCAGCGGTGCGAGGAAGACTATGGATCGTTCGCTCGGTCGATTCTTTTTATTTGTTTCTTTTTTTCTTGATGTTTGCGGTTTCCGTGGATGCGCTGATCGCTAGTGAAGAGATGTTTGCCCAGATGAAGGATTTAGGCGCGCTATATGTGCTTCCGCTTTCAATGGAGATGGAAGGACCTCGAGAATCGACTCGCTTGTTTATTGTAGATTCGAGGGGTGCATTGGTATCGGCTGACGGACGACGACTAGATGCGGGAAGCCGGTGTGTTGTTGTCTTATCTGGCTTCAGTGGGAGGCAACGGAGGCTCGGAGGCTCGGAGGGCTGGCGGCGCAGGGTTGTAATGGGATTTAAAGTCGGAATGTGAATGTGCAGGAATGGTCAGCTCCAAGTTGCGCCTGTTCTTTTCTCTCCCCTCAAAGAGATGGGAAGAAGGCACAATGACAATGGTCTGTCTTGTCTTGTTGACTAAGCGGCTTGATGGCCTCAAGCTTCGTAAGGTTGTATTGAATGTACCTACCTCCAGTATTGTTTCCCCCAAAACGTGGCTCTTACAACATGTGGCGGTGGCATGTATCTGGCCCCATCTGTTCCAATAACTATACACTAGGAGGTACTTATGGGCCAGGCTTCCTCTTACAGGCTGCCCTTAGCTTATTACGCCTGCCAAGCCTGCCTGGCCAAACCGTTGTTAGGTGTAAGTCGTGACCCCCTCATCCCCTCATGATCTAGTTCTAAGGTAAGTAGATAGATAGACTTATGACGGTAGCGCATCAGAACATTGAAGGGGGTAACATATATGCAAATCCAACTGAAGCTTAAATAAACTAATACAAATCGTTGGTTATCAATCAGATCGCAACACCTCCAGCAAGCTCGGATCTGCCTGCCCGAGAATGCCAGTCTATTGTGACACTCCGTTTCAATCATACTCATACTACATGATTAGGTAGTTTCATAGTACCGAGGAAACAGTTGCCGCAAACGTGGTGGCATTGCGAGTTTGAATGAACCAGAAGACTAGCATATATACTCATACTACGAGTATACTACCAAACTCCTTATTGCTGATATCATTTCATTGCCACTACCAGATACCCCCGGGCCGTGACATCCATGATTCTTAATTGCACAAATACCTACATGTACAGAACAAGCCCTGAAAAGGATATCAACACATCATCGGAACTTCAGGTTGCAAACGACAAGGTGCACCACCCACACCGTTATTCGCCCATGGAGTCTCCAAATGGCCATGTCTAACGGTAACAAGCCAAAGATTAGTAACCCAATGACTGATGACGGAAGACAGAATTCAATCCTGGATGAAGACAACAATCAAGATCTTGACGAGCAGATTTAATTTTAATAGAAACTCGAAGAGAATGCGAAAAAGCCCCGAAGAGAGCGATAAACAGGAAGGGGTGGCTTCGAAGCTCAATACTCGGCATATCCATGGATACCCTTCTAGCTTTACGTCTATAACAGGCGCAAGGGATATATGGCTGGAACAGATAACAATTAACCCCCGAAGAGAACCTTACCGGTAGCTGGAAATTATAAACCCTCTACCTACGTAGGAAGAGAAAGACCAATGAACAGATTATATACCACTTCTGCCTGCACGGGCACATGGTCTGTGGTTGAGACGACCATGGACCTATGTAGTCGGCCGTCGTCCCACGAAACTGTCGAAAGGGACAAGTATAAGCCCTCGTACCTGCTTCAAGGTAAGGTTGTGTTACCTACCGAACTACCTTTGTGGTTTTCAGCTCTCCTTTGCTAAGGTTACGTACATAATGGCCACGGGTACCATGTCTCGCTTGTGCCTGCCTCGCCCGCCCAGAGGTTGTGCTCTAGTTGTGGAGGGGTGGCCACGCTAGACAGGGATGAAATGCGGGCGCTCCACCGAGCCGGCGCGATGACGATTCGAGCTGGCAGAGCTCGATTGGAAGTTGCGAGGGCAAACTACATCCCGTAGCATCTCTCCATCGAAACCTCACCACCCCACGGCGCAGAAAACTCACCAGTTGACATGCCAACATGACAGCATGATGAACACCAAATAGCAAAAGAGAGCACCTCACCCAATGCTACGTTACGAGACCGGGCTACGAGACACACAACACTACCAACCTGCTCACCCACCACCCTGCCGCTGCCATTCGTTCGCCCGCCCGCCACCCAGCAGCGACTGTACCAAATAATAAGCAGCAGCAGCTCGCACAATGGCCACTCCCGCGCCCTCAAAGACAGTGACGGCGCAATTGGCCGCCTGGGGCAGTAAGCGACCGACCGACCGACATCCGATCCTGCGTCCTTGCTTTCGCGCTTGTTCCTCGCACCGAGTACCCAACCAAACTAACAATGTCTGTCCCGCCCCAGATTCCTCCCTGCCCCCCGCCGGTCTCGCGACTCTCGTGGCGCCCCTCCACCTGCGTCCGACCCAGCCCCTGCCGCTCCTCTTCGTCCCCGTCCTCTTCTTCGCCAGCTACGCCAACCTGCAGGGCTTCAAGATCGACAGCGCCGGCCTCACCATGGCCGCCAGCGGCACCTACGCACTGCTGGCCCTGCGCCGCAAGAGCCAGGGCTTCCGGAGCAAGTTCTTCACCGTCAGGGGCGTCGTGAGGGGCTCTGCCATTGGCCTCGGTGCCGTGAACGCCGTCGCTGCCGGCTGGGTCTATGCCACCGGGAACCGCGACGACGAGAAGGAGTACCGAATCAACAACCCCAAGTGGACATAATAGGCAGGAAGTCGCGTGATGCCGAATCCCCCTAATCTATATGCAATACCCCGGATATAATAAAATGAAACGTTCCAAGCAGTGCTTCTTTCTCATGACAAGAAGGCTCCAGATCATGATACGAGTCTCGACCCGCTATCCCACAATCCCACCATCGGTACCATCCCTTTACATTTAGGAATGATATGATATGATATAGGTGGGCCGCACAAAAGCTTCTTTTGACCAACTCTGAATTCTGTAATACTACGAGCAAATGCGAGAAAGATCCTTTAAGGATATTCCCTCGCTGTTATACACGCAACTCGGTCCTGCCATAATGAATTATGGTATAGTATAGCTGGTGGAAACTGGTGCAAATTGCCACCTTCAAAAAAAAAAACAGTCCTCCTGAACTCCAAAGAGACTCATCAGCACTTGACGATCTCTATACTCCTTGATGTACCCTGTTCTCCCTACACCATTCGCCCTACCCCTGAATTATTCCAAACAAAAGCGGGGAAAGACACCACCCACTGCTCATTACCACGTCTCTTCTTTTGCTGGCTATAAAATCTGGATAAACCCATTCTGGGTTCCACCCGAACGTGTAATCAAAACTCTGGTGCCTGGCGAACTCGATCTAGGTCTTTTCTTGTTGGGCAGGAGTGCTGGTACAAGTGATGAAATATCGCGTCTTCTTCAGATGGTAATGGATAGGCGCAACCCCATATCGCGGAAAAGGATGATTGGTCCTGTTATGAACGAGACGAGTGTTGATGCAAGTCTGTGGCCCGAAATCTCCCCAGGGAAGACATCATAAAGAGGAGTAACGCAACTGCCACAACAAAACGGCCGAAGCGATTGGGTGTGCTTGGCAATGCCATTTTCCTTGGCTGGTTCAACAGGCCGGTAATCTGGAACTCGGACAGATATTTTATATCGGTCTCTCGTACTTTGGGCTCGGCGAAGGAGCTGTACTCCGCGATGATGTGATTTAATTTCCATTGATTGGCTTTTCGAAATATGCCAACAACGCATCCGGTCCGATGCTTGCCATGATTGCAGTGGATAAGCAATGGGTAATTTTCGGTTTGAGAGATCACTGAATGAATAGAGCGCATCATGCTGACGGATATCTCCTCCTTCTTTGTGCCAGCCACTGCAACACGCTTGGTCAGTTACGGTGGTTCTTAATTTTCAGCTGGAGAGCACCCAACACATGATTTGAGATGGAAGAGAATGATTGCATTCCATAGATAAAAGCAGGATTGGGGGGGGGGGGGGGGATACGTACTGTCGAATATCTTGTGCGTGATCTGGTTGGCGTCAAGGAATTGTTGGTAGCCTTCAGGGAGCTCCTTGCTCACCAACGTCACAATAGTCTTCAACTTCAACTGTTGTATGAAGGGGTAATCCCCTGCCTGGGGATAACTGCTTCTGTAAAGCCCCTCACATACTGTTGAGAAGTTCAACGGTGGAATGAGAGATGCTGGCGCCGGACGGCCAGGCAGTTGGCATTTGGGGCAATCCTGAGACTCGCGCACAGGCATCTTCGATAACGAAGCTCGGTGGGCAGCCAGCTTGTCCTTCAAGACAAGCAAAGCTTTCCGTTCGCACTCGCATTTGCTACGGTTGACGCCCGCCATATGGGGCTGACCAGCGGTACTGTTGACACTATCCATTTCGAAGCTGTGATGGAAGTTGAATATGCCGAATCAAACGAAGCGTATATGGTATAGGAAGCGGGCGAGATACAAGGCGTGCTGACAATCGGGGAGGAAGGACTTGCTTGCACTATAAGCTGGGAAGCAGAGTGTGAAGACACAGACACAATGGAGTGGAGAGTCGGGTCAGGAATATGATGTTATAGACGGGCGATGACAGTCAATCGGGGACGTAAATCGACTGGGGAGTTGATAGACGCAACGAGTTGTCTGGTTGGCCGGGCTGCTGTTACAGCAGATCCATCGGAATGACATGCATATTGATCTAGATTTCTGAATATTGTGTTTCTTGTTTGGGGTCTGGATCTAGGTTGGCCCAGGGGTTTGTGGCAGGTTGTCGCGAGGGATAGGCAAAGCTGGGTTGCGGGACGAAGACGGACGAGGCGGAACGTTGTTGGAAGAGGAGAGATCAGGTGGTTTCCAATGGAGGGAGGAGAGGTGTAGTAGGGTGAAGGTTGCGCCAAAAGAAGCGTTGCGCATGTCATGATCTAATCTGTCAAACCTTAACCTTAGAAATATTTTGGTCCAGCACCAGCCTCGGGGGCTCGGCCTCTCCCAGCACTAGAGGTTGGTACGTACCTACTACCTACACAGGCACCTTACGATGTGTGAAGACAGTGCCATCTTGCAGATCGTACCTATTCAGGTACCTTCTAGGTACATCACCGAGATACACGTCTCCAGGCATCAGACAAGTCACTGACAACATGTATCTACCGACCCACAACCTAACGATGGGATCCAAAATGCATCTTGAAGCTCTTGAGGTTTGGGGTGATTGTGTGTGGCTCACCTCCTGCCAACTCGCCAAGCGACCTGGTGCATCATTGCCCGGCAGCATGGGCTCGGCATCTCGGTAGGTACTATACAGGTATCCACCTACGATTGCCCAGTCGCGGGACTGGTTCCTGCCAGCCAACCACGGGCCAAGCCTCTATTCTTAGCGCAGCACGCACATGCTACACCCGAGTACATGCTCGTGAATACGACAGGCAGAGACAGGAGTCTACTATGTACGAGGTAACTAGGTACCTAACCTATCTCATACAGGTCAAGTTACAATCCCATTCATCAAATCACCCTCTCCATATGTAAGCAACAGTACAGCCACTCTACGCATAGGCACATGGTAATGTGGTATTCTGCAGTGCCCCGTGTCTGCTCGTGGACTGGATACATAGGTGGCTGGGTAGTCAAAAAAAAAAAAAAAAAAAAAAAGGGCAGAGAAAAACCAGATTTGGAAGTCCCAAGAGTTCATGATGTGAAATACTGTACTTATGTACCTGGCTGTTTTCCACAAGGTAGGTAACGTTCTAGAAGGGTGGAAAGAAAGGACCCATAAATTCATAATCCGGCCAGGGACGTGACGGGGCCCACGCGGTGCAGTATTGGCCGCTACCTCACCCAATTGGAAAGATAGGATATAGGAGGCGAGCCAATTAACAATATTTATTGAATGCTTACTAGCCTGGACCAGCCAGAAAGAATACTGTAATGATTTATTGCTTCCAGTTGTGTACATACTCGATACTCATACGCGATACGGTAGGTGCCGCGAGGATGATGTCCAAACTCCCGAGTTGACTGACAAGGTTCAAGGTTTGTGCTCGTAACGCTGCTGGTCACAGTAAACCTGGCGCATTGCGTCATTTGCAAAACTGCACTACGTAGTGCATAATAGCCTCCTGACATATAGTACCTTATGGTTGAAGCTCGGATGGCTAATTCACCAGGCAACGGCTCAGGCTGGGTTAAACCACGCGAGCCACCAAGGTTACCTACCTAGGTCCCTACCTACATGTAGTAAGGTTGCGCTCTTATGCCGACCGACTTACATAATAAGCCCATAATCAGCATTCAATGGTTTAAGTTGTGTTGCTTCCATCCCGCGTCTAGATGCCGTAGGAAGCCTACTACCAGAGTAAATACTCCAATACGTGGTCAGATCCTTATTCCCAACCAAGCGTGCCAAGTTACCAAAACTCACGCAGCCAGCAGGTCCTTGACCCTGTTTGGTGACATTTGTGATAAATTCAATGCTTACCTATTGTAGGTCTATCACTACGAATACCACAAATCTACCTTCGGGCTCTGCCTGAAGCCTGGAGCCTCAGCTAGTAGCAAGCAGGTGGATTTACACTTACACACATACACACACACACTCTCTCTCTCTCTCTCTCTCCATGTTGAGGCACACAACAAAATCTTATCCAAGGCTCAGCAGTGAGGAACAGAAATCATTCATGTCTATTTTACCTACGTACGTAGCAGGTGCAGTATCTCATCAACGCCAACGCCGTAACCGATCTTGTCCCTGGGGACAGCCTCTAAGGTACAATATAATACATGCGGTGATGGAACCGTTATAGGTTTGCACTGATCTCCATCCGGCCGCGTCCACTGGGTCTCGCGTTCATTGGCCTGGCTGGCCTACCAGCCAGCGCTTCCTCGACTAAGACCACCACATCCAAAGCACATCCGAACGAGAGACTCCACCCGGCGCCGCCGTGGCCGTACGAGTGAACGATTCTGCTTCCTGCTCTGCGGAGCTCCCGCTCGACCCTCACGTTGTTCTTTCGGAAGGGTCGCAGCCCCTGAGATAGTGGATAATCCGGGTCGAGCTGGGCATCTTTGAGTCCAGGCAGGAACTTGTCACACCGCTCTCGCATTCTCTTGATGATGGGGCTGTCTAACGTGAGACTCAGGTCCCATTCGTCCGGCTCGGTAATCCCGCCGATGAGTAGGATGTTGTCATTGCGAGGCACCAGGAACACGATTTCGTTTGTCGAGCGAGCCGCGTCTGCCGTAATTGTCAAGGCTGCATTCAACTTGGGGAACATGGTGCCATCATTGATGACCCGGATGAGACCGCCTCTAATGGGGTAGACACTCTCGTCACCCGCCAGGGAACCGCTTTGCAGCCCAGTGCAGTTGATGATGATGTCCGCGTTGAACCTGGCTCGCAACGCGTCCTCGATACTGATCAGATCATCCTCGACGGCTTCAGTCACCAAGGTAGCCCCCTTTCTCTGAACAAGCGAGGTCAACCAGTATGTAGCTTTGTCGGTGTCAATGACGGGAGCCATCAGTTCGTAGGCGTCAACAGCACCGTACGAGGGGTCGATCCCTCTGTCCTCGATGATGTCAGATCCCCGGTAGAATCCTTTCACGCCGCTCGCCATAATCTCGGTCATCTTGGAACGTTCCCGAGGATTGCTGTTGACATCTTCCATGAAGAAAAAATCCGAGGGCATCATACGCACGCCTGACTCTCTGCTCAATTTTGGAGTCGAAGCAATGGCGTCCCAAATGTGGTATGCCGTCATGCACCATTTTTTGGAATGAGCAAGAGAGATGGCATCTGTATGCTGTCCACAAACCGCTGGTGGGAACTCCCAGAGTGCCCCCGCTATTTGCGAAGTCAAGCGTTGTTCATCGCTAGCCCATGCTTTGCTCATGATCGTGACATGGTAGCCACGGTCCAACAGAACCCACGCTCTGCCGAGGACACATAGTCAGTCTTCAGTTCTTCAGAACACGTCATTTCCAAAGTTGTCTCGTAGAGACATAACTGGTAGTCCAAGCTAGAGAGAGCCCTGATAAATCGAGGCTGGAATTCTGTACTTACGACACGAGGCCGGTGACACCACCCCCAATGACCAGAGCATGAGGGGATTTGTCTGTTGGCTGTTTAAGCGGCTGCCCCAAAGGCGAGATGTCTTTTCCAAAAACGAGAGACATCCTGGCTGGTCGTTATAGGTCGAAGTTCTAGAGAGGTATGTGTAGGAACAAACTATTTGATGAGTCTCTTGTGGTTTTAGAAAACAGCACTGTTGAACAGAATATTGTAGCGTGAAGACGAAGAGGAAGTAAGCTTGAGGAGCGGGACGCACGCTTCCTTATATGCTCGTGGGGATACAGCTTCGCCCGTCAAGGTCATCCAATGTCGGGACCCTCGTTCCAGGTACAAACCCGAGTATTCACTTTTGGAAACCTACTTGTCCAAGGTACACTGCCGAGACCCATCCCTGACAGACAAACAATCAACTAGAGACTATTCACTTCTCAATAAATAAAGTCACTCGTTGTACGAATGTACCATCTGTCACGGGGGCATTTTAGCTGTGCCAGTGTTGTGCATCTGTCAGCTCGAGGCTGATCTCGTAATTATGAGCATATAGGTAAGCAAGTACAGGGAGTTGCTGACGGGTCTAGCACAAAGTCCAAATTAGATATCTGTCTACATACTTCTAGGAGATCTCCGCCGGTTCTCACGAACCGTTTGACTCATTGTCCGAAGTATAATCTTTTAGGATGTAAGTCTGAGATTATGCATAACCGTTTGTAAGCTTTTCGTCTTTTCGAACAAAAAGAATTATTCAAACAACTTCTTGGAGCTTCGAGTCCTGACCCGAACCAAACGAAGCGGTCATGATTACACTCTGTTCGGTGTCTTGCCACCCTGAGGATGAATACGCACTGCATACAGTGGGATCCTTCACTACTGAAGTCCCTCGGGGCGCCAATGAACTTCCATTTGCGATTGTCATTTGTTATACATACGAAGCCTTTTCTGTCCTTGTGTAGACTTACACAGCTTTCGAGACAATGAGATTATTAGGCATTCACCCCCCATGCACATGCTGCTCACGATTACCAAAAGCTAGCGGCCGAGTGAATCAAAACTGCCTGACCCTTGTAGCTCCAACATCTCAGACAAAGGTGATTTCGCTACAATGTAGCAGCACACAATTCGAACGTTATCTTTTCTAGTGTGACATTGTCTTGAAACCGTGCAACAAAGACCGGGTGGGCGCATTTCCCCAGAGGGTATTCCAGCCGCGTTCCACTACCGGGGCGAGGAAGGTGACTGAGACCAACCTGGCTAAAATTGGCAACATAAGGCGAAAGGCTAGCTCGATCTCGAAGGCACTGCGATCAGTTGCGCTGACGGCTCATTAGCCCCATCCCGCTCATTCAACCCTATTGCTACCTCCAGAGTAATTATTCCCACTCCAAGCAAGATAGCCGGAAGATACCTGAACATTCAGTCATGGAACCCCCCCACGCCAATGTCACCTTGCTAACGTGTAGCCCATGCCCATGCCCAGCATGACCGTATCCGGGTATATATGGAAATCCGTCATCAGACCCATGGTTCTTACATATCTGATAGATCTTATATGAACAGGCTGACTGGAAGGCAAAGGTCCAGGACATCCGCCAAGAGGTAAGTACCCCTGCCGTACTTACCGAATCTGCCTGTGCAAGGGGGCCGATGACCAGTCCCACGACACACGAAACCCCCATCGTACCGTGCCTTTGTAGCGGTATCTTTTCTAGAATAACGTGGTACGGAGAAGCCTGGTCTCCAGTAAACCCGCTCCTGGTGTCCGACGGTCGGCGCCTGAGAACGTCGGTGTGAGAATCAGCATTTCGGTCTCGCGGACCTCTGACAACAACTTGGCGTTGCCGTGTGCATGGGTATCGGGACCGCCTCGCCTCGGCGGCTCCTACACACGTGGCAGCCGCAGCTTTGGATTGCGGCTCAGACAGTTAAGTTCTCGGCTTCGAGCCATTGGCACCATCGCTTACAGTTTCTTCTTGCCAAACTCGGAAAGGCGTGTTTACAGGTCCGCAACGAATGGAAGGAAGGACGTGCGAAGCTGGCGGGATGAGGAAGATGATGGCCCCCACCCAAGGCTTTTTTAGTGACAGCGTCCAGCGCCGTATAATCACATGAGAGAGAGGTCACCTTTCCTTTAGTTGCACATTACTCTACAGGACTTGCTGGGGTGCCTGGCTGTGCTCTTCGAGGCAGTTAATTCGGCCCGTCAGGCTGTTGTGCTGGACGGCTATTGGTGAATGAGCTTCGGTGAGCCCTTTTCTTCTGAGCATATTGTTTCGTATCCCTCAAAATGAGCCAACGAGTGAGCATGAGGTTCGTGAAAAGGGATACCAGTACGTTTCATGCGCATCTCACTAAATGCCAAGGGTTGAGATCATCTGGTCTTTGCAAGTAACACAACTATGTGAAATGGCACGATGTTTATAATTAGAGGGTGAGCGAGCACGTTACAGGTTTCATTAGAATACATGTCAATATTATTGGAAAGAACTCATGTATGAGTGCAGTTGTATATTTTGGATTACTCTACCTATCTTTTCACAGGGGCCATTGTTGCTACACTATCGCTCACCTGGCTGATGACCTCTCGTTCTTGAAATTTAACAAGTTCAGTCAGTCGGGTACCCGATGTCACCCGGCCGGAAAAGCTCTATCACAAGATTCAGCTTGGGGTTATCATTAGAGTCATCCTCAGGAATCATCTTATCAGCCTCTACGTCAAAAACATAGTCAACCGGCTGCAACCCGCCCGAAATGAAGACGATTCTCTTGATCTTCGCTTGGCCGGTAGTCCACTTGTGATTGCGTATGAGACTGAGAACGCACCTTGTGAAAGGGTTGCCAAGTATTGCTGAGGGAAAGGCTTTGGTTCCGTGCCAGACCTGCGCGGTGCTAGGCTTATTGAAATCCAGCCCAAGTTGTGTAAATAGCTGCTTGGCCTGCGCACGCGTAACTGTGTTAACGATGTTACTGACACCGCAAAACCTCCAGGTTCGCATATCACCACCTGCTGCGAGATAATTATCAATAATGATTTCCCGGAGCCTCATTGGTGTAAGTCTGTCCGCGCCCTCGTCCTCTGATAGGGTCAAGGAGACAGCATGCACAACATATACTTTTAATGAGGTGGATACAGCACCGTAGCTGCTGATTGGGATTCTCTCGTGCTCAACACTGAACCCTTTCCAAGCGGGATCAATGGTCTTTGCGGGGTTGGCATAGGGATATATGTATTTAAGACTGTCCCACGTGGATCCATTTCGCTCAATGGGCATGTCGAAGCGCTGTAAACCATAGTTTTCCACAGTTCGGCGACGTCCTGCCTGTTGGTCAGTCATTTTTTCTTCGTCAAAATTTGGGAAACTTTTTCGTGATTAGGGCTATTTACTTTGTAGCGATCCGTTCGGTTGATGGTAGTTGAGTTTGGTTTGAGCTTTAGTTGGAAGGCATCACGGAGGTCGAAAGAAAATGCAGAACTTCTTATAGGGTCACCCAGAATCCCCCTGAATTTGCGAACAATGAGCTTTGTCTCATAACAATAGCTCCGTTCCCCTTTAGCCTTTTCAGCTGAAAGCCGAAAAACACATCAAGAGTGTTCCTGTGACATCGCAGGGCTAAATTGAGGGCAGAGGAGCTAACAACAGATGAGCATGCCCATTTCTGGCGCGCGTTTCGCTACGACGATGGATTCCGTTCGACATGTTCTCATTCGTTTTTCGCCTGCCCTCAGGAGCTCGGGGGCTTGGCATGAGGCTCGCACGAACTATGGTTCAAAACCGGGTTAGGTGAGTTGGGTCTCATGGCGGGAATGTCCAAAGTACCAATGCCTCACGACTACATGGAGCCATGTCAGTTCCGCAAAGTTCTTCCAGGTGTCGAGTTTGTCGACCAACATCCAAGTCCACGATGACGTCCCTCCGGCATCCCCGCTGCATATAATTCTTACAAGGTATCCAGTCAGTACTCGGTCATCGCCGTTTATCTTACATTGCATTCGCTCGATGCAGGGGTCAGCTTTAATAATATGTGTATGCCGTCCGACATTCTTTGGTCAGCTTGTGATGTGCCGGGCTAGCAAGAGCGGTGCTGAGTAAGTGAGTACATGTAAGTGAGTGAGTGAGTGGTGCAGTGGGCCTCGATCGAGTCTGTGTTTGTGTATCTCCGGGGCTCTGGTCAGAAACAGGCAATAGTGTCGCGTAGGCGCAAGGCCTATAAATGCGAGCTAATCTCTGCAATCCATGGGGGTGCATGCGCAAATGCGCGATATTTACATAGTCCTGACAAGTGAACTTATTGATTGTGGTTTCCATGGCTTGTGCCGCATACCTACCTAGGTACCTACTTACCTAGCCTTAGGTACCGACGAAACGGTATTATAGGGCTGATGGTACGTACCACATCGAAGCTGGCGAGCTGGCAGGCTGGCAAACCAAAGGAAATGGCCCCAATGATGTCATTGTCCAATTTCAGTCACAGAGATAGGCAGATAGGCAGACAGGCGACAGGCTCGAATCAACGCACTAGAGTTACCGAAATAAGGTACATGCAGGCACGACAGGCACGGTACTTTTACCTATGTACATCCATCATGTATCATTGCGTACGAATAACACCAGTACCTACCTACACGTAATTCAGCTACGGTTTTGTGGCGAAGGGAAGGAACCTTGAAGGGATGAGGCTTCATATATGGATACCCCCTCTAGAACTTATATAGGTGCCTACCTACATTAGGAACAGCCCGGGTCCATACTGCAGCATTTATTGTTGCGTGTGAAACTACCTACATACCTACATGTAGGCAGGTAGATTGAACGAATTGCAACTGATACATTTAGCTGTGATGAGATGCCATGCGTTGTCATCATCTTTCATATACATTTGTGGGAATGCTGCATCATTCATACATACCTGATACCGACCTTCTTTGATCTTTGAATTTCACTCATTCGCTTACTTAAGTATTTATCGGTGCCCTTCGGTTGAGACGGCAATCCTCTCGTTGCGCCACACGGCCGTCCTACCCTATTTGTAGACTAGAATAGATGCAGAATAGTCGTTAAACCTGTTCGCCTGTCAACCCCACCTCCATTCTCCCGCTCCCCTCCAATCAAACAGGAGAAAACCCGTCTGTTCTACTCGTAGGCTTCTAGCTGAGCTACCTACCCCGCCGAGCCCGCCATCCATCGCATCACGACTCGGGAGGCTCTTCTTATCTTTGTGTGCTACCACAATCCTGCCCAGCTCAACCCGCTCACGTCATATGCCCGTTGACTGCGGACGCCTTCACAACCTTCGGAGTGCAAGGTTGCTCAACCACAAGAGTCAAGCGTGGCCACATCCATTATCATCACCACCACCACCACCACCACACGCAACTCAACACTATGGGTCTTCCTAGGCTCGGCTTCGGCAGCACGCTGCTCGTCATAGGCCTGGTCCTTGTGCTGATGCCCACCCAGGCTGCAGCCTTTGGCGCCGGTAACATCCCCTCTATAGCTCAGGTCGAAGGCCACAACTGGCGTCATGGAGATATCGAGGATATGTTGAAGTGAGTGGCCTGGTCGAGTCTCGGGTCTGCTGCACCCATCCGTCATACACTCACTGTCTGACCACTCTCTGTGCAGGACCATCGCTTTTTTGCATGGCAAGAAATGGACAACTCTGCTTGTCCAGCGCACCTATTTTGGCAACTGGCTGCGAGACTACTCGCAGGCTGTTGACGTGGGGAGTTTGAAGGGCGTCAATGCCGAGACCATTCGCATTCTTGTTTGGGTCCTCTCTTTCCTGGCAAACGGTTATGCGACAGAGGAGTTCGAAGTCACCGCTGAACGGCTTGGAGTCTACCGGCCAGAAGAACACATAGACAACCCACTTGGTGATGCAGACGGCAAAGATGCCAGAGAGTTTGATTCTCGTCTCCGGGGGCCTGTCATGCCGGTCGAGACAGAGATTGATCCGCACACGGGCATGAAGAACTACATTGCAAATGAGCGAGGTGACTGGGCGACGAGCGTAGGCTACCTGAGATTCAGTATTGGCCGCAGCATTCACTACGGCAGGATGTACACGAGGTAAATCGCTGGACTATTTCGTTATCTCAGGCATGCCCTTTTTAAGCAAAAGTTGCCTAAATAGGCTGCTTCCCCCTTCCTCTCTCGTAATGTTGGCAAGCTACAAGTGCAAACCACTGACCTCGCTGTTATAGTGGCTCCAATGGCAAAGGGAAAGAAGAAGATCTGTGCGAAGCACTGCGTTGTCTCGGGCAGGCGCTTCATTGCATGGAGGATTTCAGCGCCCACAGCAACTACTGTGAATTAGCACTGCGCGAACTAGGACATCACAACGTTTTCGCCCACTGCGGTACCAGTAGTGAAATCAACCTTCATGGCCGCCGCGTGTTTCCTCTTGTGACAGGAACTTTCGGCGGCGTAGATTTTCTGCATTCCGTCTTAGGCGAAGCCAACGATCATTTCACACAGTCCGAGGTCGACCAGTTGGACATTGCCCTAAAGAACGCAGACAATAGCAGTGGCTCCGGTGGTGGCGGCGGCGGTGGCGCAAGCCGAGGGCTCGGTAGCAGCCTTTTCGGTGGAAGCAGCAGCGGAGGCACCGACTTTATCTCGCTCGTCAGTTCGCTGCCCGGAATAGGAGGTGGCATGGCGTCTGAGGCACGGGACTTGAAGCGTATGGCGCAGGAGCAGGAGCGAAGCAATCAACAAAGCAGCGGATATTCTACTACTAGATCGAACGCCAACGTTGTGCCGGGTATGAGTGAGAACTTCGACCCAGTCAAGGTCTCCAAGCAGATCTACCCCATTTTGGCATTCCGCGACAAGATTGTCAAATCAATCAACAGAGGAATTGCGAAAATTCCTGGACTTGAGAGTCTACTGGAAAAGATCAGTGAGACGTTGACCGCATTTGTTCTCGGCCTGTTGGCACCCTTCCTTCGTCCCATCATAAACGCGGTTACAAAAGCGCTCAAGGATGGCTCCTCGGGTGTCATCACCGCCAGCGCGCATTCACAACTAGAACCGTGGACGAACCCTCATTGCACAGACCCCACGCACTCCATGCTTTCCAAGGACCACTTTACGAACATTCTCAACGCATGCGCTGGCCGGGTTGCCGCAACTGTTCTCCAATATGCTGTTCCGTTAGTCCTTCCCAAACACCGACATAGCCCCTAATGCTAACGGATTTACAGACGCATTTTATACGCTTGGGAGAACCCAGGGGTACCCGTTGACGAAGTTGTCAATGATGTCACTAGGGCTTTTCACCACCCAGCTATTCGGAATGACCGTATTGAAATCCAGAAAGAGATGTACAGCACTGTTCGGCAGTGGGCACATGACTACCCTCGTCGACATGACCTTGATCGCCTTCTAGGATCGGAGTCAGTACGCGCCGGAAAGAACCACGTTCAACACAAGGATGGTGCCAGTAGGGGCCATTCGCACGGCGGCGGCATTTTCGATGGTGGAATGGAACAGCTTGGCCACGGACGACCAAAGGGATCACTATGGGATCAATGCGCAACTAGAGACTTGGATGCAATGGGCGCTAAACCCAGCGGTCCGCCAGCATCCTCGGGGTACGGTCGCCCATCGTCGTCTCATTCTCAATCCGGCAGACACCAGAACCCTATCCCTTCAGGAGGTGAAGCGGCAAGTTACTACTCTGCCTCGGATCCTGCCCCTACAAATCAGAATGAAGGATATGGCGGTCGTCCACATGAGGGATATGGAGGCCCTCCGAGTCACGGATACGGTGGTCCTCCTCCGAGCCACGGGTATGGCGGTCCTCCTCCAGGTCAAGGGTACGGTGGCCCTCCAAGCCATGGATACGGTGGCCCCCCTCCGGGTCAAGGGTACGGCGGTTACCCGGGTCAAGCAGCACATGGTGGTTATCCCGGTCAGGGTGGACCACCCCCGCCGCAGCAAGGGGGTTATCCTCCATATGGACAGCCACAATGGGCAGGGGGGCAGGGAAACCCCCCATATCCATACTAAACAGATTATACAAGTAGCTGGCAACAGGATGGCATTCAATCAGGCATTGTAAACAGTAAGACACCACACTTGAAAAGAACGAGGGCCACTGGGACAAGCAAGCTTTTGGCATAGTACCTAGGAAGTCATGACAAGTGTAATTTGCATGGGTGTCATTAATTGCCTCTGTGATCAGCCGTTGGTGACAGTAGCTTATACGTTCATTTGGCTCCCGATAGACTACGATGTGATCAAACTCGATCGAGTAAGGTAACACAGACGACAGACACTGCCAGATTGCCCTTCACATCCACATAGGTAGTGGGTTCCCTGTAAACTTCCTCTAAGACAGTAGGCACACCATCTTTCCCTAACGAAGTTTCTTAACAAAAGCGTACTTCAACAAAGGATTTCTTAGTTCAAGGCTCAGTCGCACAATAGAAACCAAGACATTGTTCACGAAACAACTCGACTGGACTTAGAAGTTCGACTTGCGGAGAACCAATATGAGTAACCATAGTGTCTGAAAGATCCGTCTTGGGACCGCATATATAAAATGCATCAAGACCCTCGGCCTATTATGCCCTTCCTTTCTGGAGGAAAGGAAGTACACCTTCTGTTCACGACTTGATCTCAACAAAGTACGCATACCAACAGCCGACTATTTTTTTAACAAAAACGAGCAAAACGGCAAATCCAGCCACACATCCACTTACCATGTCTTCTTTGCCTGCCACACAGGTTGCGATCCTGCCCTGGAACTGTAGAATCGCAGTTGACCCATCTACCCATTGGCCGCTACATAAGACTATTGATCACAATGACGAAACATGCCGTTGCAAGGCGAAAGGCGGGGTAGACAAAATCATACGCAGATATCTCTTCATCTGCGCGGTGAACTACTACTATCTTGAATTCCTGGAAGAATTCAATGCGCTGGCTTGCATGGTAAGAGTCAAGGAGCAGGCCGATAAGCTTGACATCGACCTCGATGGCGTTGATGTGTGGGATGTTCATCCTGATGTCTTGCCCGCACGCCCCGAGGAGTAGAATAATTCCAGGACTTCCTCTGAATGAAGCTTCAGCTTGGTCTTCTCAAAATCCGTAATTTCTCAATACTGTAGACATATTATTTTAGTTCCTTAATACGAAAATGCTGCGGTTCCAAAGTCCTAAAGCCTTTGAATGCCTTCGTTCTTAGTGAGGGACGATTGAGTGAGGCTGAAGCGGATGAGAGAAAACAACGCGGCCATGATTAGGGAGTATTAACTAGGCATTATGACTGACAACTCGGAGCCCAACCTAGAACAGCAGGCAGTAAAGCGCCTACCGAGGATTTAAAATTCGCGATGTAACATTGTAATTCAGCTGATTTGCAGCACACAGATTCGATACTCTCTTCAACTGGGCGTCAACTATGTGCCAGCTACTGGGTCTAGAATTTGTCAGATCCAGGGGGCCAGTTTGTTGCAGAGACATTCGAATCAAATAATTGAAGCCACATTAGGCGTCGCCTGGTTTTGACGAACTTGACAGCTGCGAATCGTGTTGCCTCCACTCACATGCCAATGTGCCATCAAGAGTGGAGGATTAGGCTTATGGAGGATCAGATGGCTCTCACAGTGGTATATATTTCGCTATCGCCGTGGCCACCCCCCCTCGAAAACTGCGCATCATCGCCTCAGGCTCGCAACCCTTTTCTTTACCGCCTGATTTCCTCGTAGATCTTCTATTCATACTAAACAATGAGTGGCGGTGCTGGCGGTGGAATACCAGAATGTGCTGGGAAGGATTATTCGATGCAGTTCTTCACTCCGACAGCCGCAGATGTCTACCGCGTTGGCGACACCGTTTCCCTCCGTGTAAGCAACTTGTCCAATGGGATCAGCGTGGTGTCAGCGTGCTCACGATTGTCTGTGCCCATGGATTTTCTGTGAATTTCACTTCATGTTGTTTCCTGCTAACGGGTAAAACTTAAGTGGTATGCTGGCCTCGTGCCGCAAGTTGATGACGCTCACGCGGTTGAAGTAGAGTTGTCTCTTTCGTCTGGTTCATCTAATGACGCGGATGTTATTATTAGTGAGCTTTACCAGGTTATGGACAGCACTTATACGACCAGCGCGAACTGACGATTCCATGTCCAGTGAATACCACGGTTTTGTCTTATGGACAGGTTGTAACGACGGAGGGCCAATCTTGGGGCGTTCTTGATATGTGCGGAAACACCGCGATGACTTACGACTGGATCATCCCGAAAGACCAGTCCACTGCAAGCAACATCAAATATACCATCCTGGCGTCAAATGTGACGATATCAGATTCGCGATCCGTTATCGCTTTGAGCGAGCCATTTCTCATACAGGCCGATCCCGCCGTTTCTAGCTCGTCGCTTACGTCGACGCCAACATCTTCCAGTGGATCACCTACTCCTCCGCCTACCGAATCTATCCCTCCGTCCACCGAATCAATTCCCCCGCCCATCTCGCCCACTCCAAGCCCTTCTACTGCCGCATTGAGTCAGGGAGCTAAGATCGGAATCGGTGTCGCGGTTCCGCTTGCTGTCATCCTGTTGGGTCTGATTGGGTGGCTGGCCTGGCGGCGTCGCCTTCAAGCGCGCAACGCCAGTACTGCGGGGACCAACATCGAGGACTACCAGAAGCCGGAGCTAGATGCGTCCGTCGAAAAACAACGGGCCGAGATTGGTGGCGGTGAGATAGCAGAAGCAGATGGCGGCGCCGGCGTGGATGGCCGGCACCATCAACCTGCAGAGAATTGGCAAGAGCCACAAGAGTTGGACGGGAGTAATATTCGAACGAAGTAGCGACCATTCCAGGGCTCTTATGCATACATGTATGAGTGAGGGATACCTTAACAAATATTTTCCTGCTAGTAGGTTGAAAGGAGGATAGCTCTAGGACACGCAACGCGTCTCGGGACTAATCAGTGTCGTAATGAAACCTTATAAATTCTGCCTTGGATTGATTTGATTATTGATAACCGTACTTCAATCTTGTTATGTATTAGTTGACAAATTCGTCCCCCCTTCTGTATTGTGGTTTGACATTGCTTGCAATATGCGCTCGACAACGCCGTATCTCAAGTCCAACATGGTGTCGTGGGTGGTTTTGGGAATAGTAACACTACTGTAATCAATGAATTCGCCTCGTTGGGCCGGTTTCCAGCAGTCGTCAAACCAAGCCGGACCGGCCGTTATGCCGATCATGTTGTCCGCTTCCGCGAAGAAGACATCGACCTTTAGCGGCGTCATTGCTCCCGAGCCATCAGTGTGCAGCGGTCTCTCGGCCTGAGCTAACAACGGCACGAGCGTGTCATAGTCCTTCCAAGTACCCCAGCACCCCGGATTCTCCTCCCGTTTCAGTAGCATGATGGCGTCTTTTCCGAGCCCTCGCAGCTCGTCCTCTCGGAATTTAGAGATCAGCTCCGGCAGAAGGCTCTCCTCCAGTGCGACATCGTCTGCATCGGCGCCGGGCGCAAGGAAGCCAGATCCGCTACCACCTAGACTTAGCGACGGTACGGATCCCATCATGTCGCTGAAACGAAATGCCATGCCGAGAGAGCTGTGGGCGAACGAGACCAGACGGCCATAGCTGCCGACGAGGGCATTGGGAAGGAGGCCGGCGATCCCGAGCATGGCGACACCTGTGTGCGAAGTGTGCACCCAAGGAGCGCAGAGGGCGACGTAGGGACGGGTGGGATGGAGCAGGTGCCGCAGATGGAGCAGCACGTTCATGGCGTAGACAGCGCCGGCGCTGTAGCCGAAGATAGACACCTGCTCGATGCCGAGGTGCTGCAGCAGAGCGGGGACGATTTCTAGCCACACCCGGATACGGTCGGCGGGTTCCGCGTCGGTCGTGCCGCCGAAGCCGGGGCGGTCCGGACTGATGATGCGCACGCCGAGGCGCCGGGCCAGTTTGTCCTTGGTTGCGAGGACGTAGCGGCTGCGGCGTTTCTGATTAGTTCTTTACGGATGAACAGGATAGTATTGTTTAGCATTGTCTGCCCTGACCTTCCCAGTAGCGGACCACAGAACAGCAGGACGTGTTCATTGTTGCGATGGCCAAAATCGGCGTAGGTCACTTTGAGCTCCTGTGGCCGATTGGTGTCGACGGGCAACGTGAAGCTTTGGTTGAAACGCTCGTCGTCGAGCACTCGTGCTGCTGCGGCATTTGCGGCATTTGCGTCATTGTTGCTTGTCATGTTTGATGTTGATAATAGTTCCAAAGGTGCCGACGATCAACAATCGAACATAATCATTCCATGGAAATATTTTAGGTTGGATGGGTAGTCTGAATTTGGTCGAAGGGGCGGGGCGGGGCGAACGGCCGGCCAGCTAGGCATCATAAGCACTAGGTGCCTAGGTAAGTAATGAAGAATCTCAATTCGAACCGCAAGCCGAGGCTATCTGGCACACATGGATGCATCTGAGTTGTCCCAGCTCTCGGACCGCACTTCGTGCATGCGGCTTGGGTCGGAGTCGGAGCTGCCTGTTTGGTTCGCTTATCAAGCCGCAATACTTAGATCTTCGTATAATTTATATCTCGGCAGATTGCCTCGCATGTCCTATCATCACTCACATCCACTCGGCTCTTAACAACATATGGAATTCTGTGAGATAGACTCAGGCGCATTGGAAAGCATGCCCCCGCCCTCCAACCTATGATGCTAGAAGTTGCTCGACACCGCGCTCCGACCGTAACAAGGTCAGATTATCTTGCCAGCGCAGCCAGGCCATGCCTTGCATGAGACTATCCGTAATGTCATCTAGCTTTTTGTCTAAGTCCGGGAATTCCCCCTGTACTCCGTCTCCCACAGCCACAGTTCTTGAACCGCTGCTGCGCCCCGAGCGCTTCGAGGCGTTCTTGTATGCACTTAGCATGTGGTCCATCGCAGCATTACCCGGCTGGATAACGAGATCCTTCTGCGCAAGCCAGCCGTTCAAGAGCTCGATCTTCTGCTTCTTTGCCTCGGCGCTCGTCTTCCGGGCGGCAGAGGTTCGCCCTTTGCCTGACTTGCCAGTGGACGACACATCGTCTACTTCCGCTTCTTCGTCTTGCACAGGTGCTGCTCGGCTTGGGCTTTCGATTGAGTATTCGGCGCCGAGGAATAGTTGCGCTACGCGCTGGGGTTGCACAGATATCACCTCCCCTTTCCAGACCCCGACATCGCGCAGTGTTCGCAGCGAGGCATGAAGCATCGCCTCCAGCGTGTTTACGCGTAGCGTCCATTCTTGGATGGCCACAGACCCGCCGCTACGCCACCGCTGTCGTTCGATGAGGATGTGGGTTGGGAGTGGCTCGAACTGTAACATGGTCTCCTGCAGAAAGGTATTGGCAACCTTGGCCAGCGCCTCGGGGGAAAACTGGTCCTTTGCAGTATCCGAATCAGCTGTATTGTGTTGGGTATCTGCGGATTCAGCCTTCAGAAGTGAGAGCCCATGGAGAAGCGAGAGACGTTGCCAAGCATGGAGCGTGACAGGTGGCGGACTGGTGTGGGAAGTTGATAGTGACTGGTTCCCGTCGCCGGCGCCGGCGCCATTTCCCCCTTTCGACTTGGCGGTTGTCCGTTTTGAAAGCGAAGCTGACAAGGAGACGGGATTGAGTAGACTGAAAGCTAAATTGCGGAGGCCGAGATCAATGCTGAGAACGACGGGCGCAGGCGATGGCAGCGGCGCGGTGCCGGCGGCCGCAAGCAGACGTGCGGCGAGCTCAGTCTTCCGCCCACTCAATGGCAGACCGCAGAGAAAAGAGAGACGTCTAAGGTGCAGAGACTTTAGAGATGGCAATGCGAGGCCGAGGCCGCTCGCTGTGGTCATGGCAGGACTCCAGAAGCCCCGATGGCGGTTGGCGGTGGGCGAGAAGGTGACTCGGGCAGCGTCAACCGGGTCCCAAGGAATCTTCGATATGTAGTGCGTATGTTGTCGTTCTCATTCCATTCTCTGCAAAGTTCGAACAGTGGGTGACGGGCCTGTCTGTGATGCATGTTACATTACAGGCATCTAGCGTATGTCCTTGATGTAGGTATGGGTAGTATGTGTACGCGAGGGTCATCGACGTTATGTAGGTATAGTACTTACTTACCTGTGACCAACGCTCGGAAAGGTAGGACCGGAACTTACATGTAGATATGTGAATTGATATAGGTAATCGGTAAATGTAACCCATCCTAACCCATACATCCACGTGTAGAGCTGCCCAGCTGTCTTGGCTGTAACGATTTCTCCAAGTGCACCAACTGGGCTAGTGCAGATCGGGTTGATAGGTAGAGAGTACTGTATGGTGCATGGGCAGTATCTGTTCGTCCGATCTGCAGGGTCCACACTTCCTACTTATACCTTGGGTAAGCTTGTCTCAAACGCAAACTTTATTATCTCCGTTTCGTGACTGCATGCTCGGTCTTAGGTACACCCCACTACTTAGTAGGTTTATCGCTAGCATCCTAGATATGTCATGTTTTGCGAACGAGAACGCCCGCGACCACTGATTCCAAATCAAGACTATACCTTCATTGGGAATTACAGATTATCCATCATACCTACTTTACCTAGCTCTTCGGCTGCATCCGCATTCCTCGCTGACGTCGAAATTGCATTGCCAAATCATCATCCGAGATTCTGTTGCCTCAATTGGTGCGAATCGTCAGCATTCAACCAACCAGCTGCCGTTACCGATCCTGTCGTGATCCCTCTTCGGCAAGGCGCGCTGCAGGAGTCTGACTAATCGACCTTCCTATTATCAATCAAGCATTCCATACCTCAGACTCCCGGTGTCCCGTACCTACATAAGTCAAATTACCACAACGGCAGCGCAGCGCAGGGCGCAGGTTGAAGACGTCAATCTTTTCCCCGCTTACTCACGCCCTTGCTCCCCCCACCACCACCACTACTGTTCAGTCTTGATACCGACCGAGTACATATCGTGTAATAATACATCATCCCAAGTCGTCTCCTCTCCTCCCTCTCCCTCCTCCTCCTCCCCACATCCTATAAATGCAAGCGCTGGCGTTCCTCGGCAGACTCTCCGTCGCATCTGCTTCTGCTTCTGCGTCCACATCTACATCGCGGTCTATCGCCTCTACTACTCTCACAAGAGTCGCCAGGACCAGTACGTCTAGATCCAGCACGGCTGCTTCGCGAATAAGCTCCCTCTCGAGACAATTCTCCTCCTCTCCCCGCATCATGGCTCCCATATCCAAGGAGACCGATCTCCTCGTCATCGGCGGTGGCAGTGGTGGGCTGGGTGCTGCCCGTATGGCCAGCGGCAAGTTCGGCGCCAAGGCCATGATCGTCGAGTCCAACAGGTTGGGAGGCACATGTGTGAACGTCGGGTAAGCCCTCAGCTCCGAACCGAAACAAAGCCCGACCTGCACAAAGAAACCCAAGTGTTGACGTATGTGCCGCCGGAACAGTTGCGTGCCCAAAAAGGTCACCTTCAATGCCGCCGCCATCGCCGAGGCCATCCACGAGAGCAAGGCTTACGGCTTCCATGTCAAGGAGACGGCACCCTTCGACTGGGCCTCTTTCAAGGTGAAGCGGGACTCCTACATCAAGCGTCTGAACGGCATCTACGAACGCAACCTAGCCAACGACAAGATCGAGTACGTCCACGGCCGAGCTAAGCTGCTGTCGAGAAACGAAGTCGAGATCACTAGCGATGACGGCTCCAAGTCCACAGTGCGCGCCGCCAAGATCTTGCTCGCCGTCGGCGGCCGCCCCACGAGCTTCCCTGACATCCCCGGCGCCGACTACGGCATCAACAGCGACGGCTTCTTCGACATCGCCACCCTGCCCAAGAAGGTCGCCCTCGTCGGTGCCGGCTACATCGCCGTCGAGTTCGCTGGCATGTTCAACGCTCTCGGTGTCGAGACCCATCTCTTTATCCGTCACAAGACCTTTCTGCGTCACTTCGACCCCATGATCCAGGACGGCGTGACGAACGAGTACGAGCGCCTCGGTATCCACCTGCACAAGGAGTCTTCACAATCGCGCGTCGACAAAGACCCCTCCACCGGAAAGTTGACAGTGCACTACAAGGACAGCAACGGTGAGGGCCAGCTGTCCGGCATCGACCACCTCATCTGGGCCATTGGCCGCGTGCCCGAGACGGACCACCTGGGCCTCGAGAGCGCCGGCGTCAAGCTCAACGAGAAGGGGCAGGTCATCGTCGACGACTCGCAGAACACCAATGTCGACAACATCTTCGCGCTGGGCGACGTGACCGGCAATGTGGAGCTGACCCCCGTCGCCATTGCTGCGGGTCGCCGACTCGCGGAGCGGTTGTACGGCCCTGCCGAGCTCTTCGCCAATGCGCGTCTCGACTACTCCAACATCCCCAGTGTTGTCTTCAGTCACCCCGAGGTCGGCTCCATCGGCTTGAGCGAGCCCGAGGCCATCGAAAAGTACGGCAAGGAGAACCTCAAGGTCTACACCACCAACTTCACCGCCATGTACTACGCCATGATGGACCCCGAGGACAAGGCGCCGACCAAGTACAAGGTCATTTGCCACGGCCCCAACGAGAAGGTCGTCGGCCTGCACATCATGGGTCTCGGCTCCGGCGAGATGCTGCAGGGCTTCGGTGTCGCTATCAAGATGGGCGCTACCAAGAAGGATCTGGATTCGTGCGTTGCTATACACCCTACGAGTTCCGAGGAGCTCGTTACGCTTAAGTAGATGAATATGACAGGTTGTAAAAGGAAGCAAGGATGTAAAAAAAAAAAAAAAAAATCACAATGGGCAGGTTGTGAAGTTGACGAAGCATACCCATCCACCATAGACTGCAAAATTTACTACATCTTCGAGCATCGAAGATCGCCAGTTCAGCTGTACGCTTTCGGCAATGGGGGCAATAGAAGTATATTTTCTGGATATAGCGAAGGATCAAAACTTCGTAGTGCATATCACTCTAGACCAGCCATAGAGAGGGGGTCGATGGATCATAAAGTCACACAAATGAAATCAGATACGTCCCAAACATCACGCAACAATGAAAAGAGCTGTGATGAGAACATTATTTGATCTGAATATTTTGCATTTTACTATTGAGACATTATGATTTTATGGGCACATTCGCGTTATCTTCCATCTCGTACATCAGATCCCTTCGTTCGTTCACTCTCCTAGCGTGAATACGAGTACCGGACCCCGCAAATGGTTGGTTGGTTGGTAGGTAGGTAGATGAATGGCTATAGCCAGCAACTTCCCACCTTATAATAACAGGGCATTAAAAACGCAAGCAATTCTATCTCTCCTGACGCCTTGCAAGTGCCATTATTTCCTTTTAATTTCCCACATGCCCACGAATGAATGTGAAAGAACACTTCGCTAATGAACGGGAACCATTCCGGCTGTGGGTGTCCAGGATTCAAAAACATATATGCAACAACGTTTTTCGTAGTGGAATGGGAAACAACCACGTGCGTCGAAGACCGCGCTTAGGCTCGTCCATCTATTGGCGAGGCAAGAGCTGTGGTAGCGGATTGCGATGACGAATATTGGGGCATGGCATGGGAACCAAAGCGGTTGGGGCCTACCTTGGTAAGGTATTGTACATAAGCTGGCAGCAATATATGGTTTGCTGGCGAGCAGTGATATGGTATATTACAGAAAATGTGATTCGAGACGCTTGTTTTGTAGCCGAGGGTTCATACGAGACCTGGCTAGCGATTACGCAAAGCTAAATACTGCGCATTCGTCGTCGGGGCAGAAGCAAAGCTAGACTCGCCTAGAATGCAGGCTTGTTTCCACCGTTGAGCCGATAGCCGCCACTGGTTGAAGTTCCATTGGGGCTGAGTATCGATAGACCCGGCCGTTCGTCCCCAACGGACGTGATAGACGACATAGAGTTCAGAGAGACAGTTGACGCGCTATTCATCGTGTTGGTCCGGGACATATTCAGTCCTCCCATTGAAATGAGGGCATCGGCCCGCTCAAACACGTTTCCAGAGAAGACGTTCGCAAAGGAGCCGCTCTGTGGCGTGGAGGGAACGGTAGCTTGCACTGCTGGGCCTAGGGCAGCACTTTGGGGCGTCATTGGTAGTTGCACATGTGTGCTGGCCGAGTTTGATGCATAGTGACTGGGCGAGTAGTGTTGCGCCGTATCCGAAAAGTGTCCAGCTTGTCGGAACAATATTCCCCAAGGTGACGCCATGATCAGACTGGTCGTTTCCTTGATGCTGATTTGAATGGGTCGGAGGCGGCTCTTAACCTCCACAGACAAGTTAACCTGGTCCATGGTTTGCATCAACTTGTTGCCAAATTCAGCCCAAGAGTCAATGAAGCTCTTGCAAAGGCTCCAGAACATGGCGTCCGTCCTGATCCCTGGCTCTTTCAGCTTTATCATAGAAAGTCTCTTCTTGAGGATTTCTGTTTCCTTGATGGCAATTCCACACTTGGCAATAAGCGCTCTCCAGGCGTGGATCGCCATCTCAGGCAATCGTTGAAGCTCCGCATTACGTTTACCATTACTGAACTGTACATTCAGACCTGGCAGCGTACGCAACAGCAGCTCTGTGGACTTTTGTAGAGACAAGAATATCTTCTCAAACTGACGCTCTTCAGCGGGAAAGTCGGGTGGGTACCGTGGATCAGTGCTCGAAGAGGCAAATGACTCGCCAGACCGTGGGGTAGCTGCCATGATCTGGGCAGCTCGGTTGTTGCCTTGGGATGAGGGCAGTGAAGCATCGGTTGCTACCCTGAGGCTGCTTGAGCTCTGAACAAATGTTCCGAGACGGGATCGCGACCCTAGACTAGGACGTCCAACGGTTGGAGTGGCAGAACCCTTACGAGAATGTGGCTTGAGCGTATTGTCTATCCCCGCCCATCGAGCACTGTAGGTAGGAACATATCCAGCGGGCCCCTTGAAAGCCTCGTGCGCAGAAACACGAAGCTCCATGATACTGTTATAAAGTAATAACATCATGGTTCGGACGTATCGAGGCTCGCCATTGTCAACAATCGTATCCATGTTATCCATCAAAAGAGTGCAAATATGACTGTAGGCTTTGATCAAAGTAACAACTGCCCTCTGGACATTCTCATTCTCGCGTGACGCATAGTCCCCGCCATCGAGGGCAATCTCATGTTTTTGAATCTCCTGCTCCAGCTCCTCGACGTGAACATTGGTATTGTAAAAGACGATCTCGAGACTCGAGCGTTTTGTTGTGCCGTCGTTGGTCAAGGGAGTGAAGAGCTGTATCATGGGGTGAATTTGAAATATGGCGTAGAGAATACCCTTTGCAGATTCTAGTATTGGGTCGAAGATCCTGGACTCCCGGCGCTGCTCGGGCAAGACAGAAAGTCGACGAACATAGTTGGGCCGTTGGAGAAGAGGATCAGCGCCTGCCGGACTACCTGGGCTGGACGTGGAGACGTTTGCATTCAGGGTTCCAGTCATAGACGAGCCATGGCTGAGGCCGCGATAGTGGCTGAAGCGATTATTCGCATGCCCTTCCTCCAGTGTTCCCAATTCACTTGCTTGTCTTGACACGATGCCCATCCGCCTATTCCGCTCAGATGGGCGTTCCAATCGACTCGCCCGTAACACGGTCTCGCTGTTGGACCGCACGCGTTCATTGGGGTTGCCTATTGTAAGCGGCATAACACTTGGCCGCCTGGTAGCTGTGTTTTGTTGTGAGAGGCCTCGGGCGTGTGACCTGGACGGAATGGGGGGTGGTCGTGGTAGAGCGGGCGAACGAGGATCCATCACATCACTGCCGTTGACTCGAATCGGAAAGCGACCACTAGTTACTCGTTTGATTGGTACCCGTGGTGTTTCGATATTCTCGCTGAACTCATCCCCGCCACTATCGACGCTGTTCTCCCTCTCGTGTAGGTTCTGACTGTATTGTCTTAAGAATTTCTTCACATTCGCGGTGACTGCGACGTCGGCGACCTCTCGCTCCTTCATGAAGCCGTCGTTCGGCGGACTGCTTGCTTGAACATTCAAGACTTCTTTTGGAGGGAACATGATGTTGTTCCCATCCAGCTTCAAGACCTGCAGAGACCCCATGTCTGCTAAGCAGAGCGGGAGCTCCTCTATCAGGTTCCTTTGAAGAGCAAGCACTTTGAGAGAGGTGAGTCGTGCGAGCTCTCTAGGTAAGACACGGATCTTGTTGCGGCCTAGGTCCAGGATTTCGAGCGATTTCAGGTCACAGAGCTGTATGGTAATTTGTCAGCACTTGAGACTCTTTGTCTTTTTTTCGTGGCTGCCTCGGCGCATTCCCAAGGCGATGCCGGAATGGTACACTAACCGCAAGTGGAAACTTTTCGATGCGATTGCTTCTCACGTTCAAATACCGTAACGAAGTGCACTCGGAAAACCTGGTGGGAAAGGAGGTCAATTTGTTATGTGAGAGAGCCAGCCTGTTTCATGATAGATCAGAGTTAGCAGGCCAAAACCGGCATGATCGAGTTGGGCTATGTGATGGATGACCAACCGCTCTAGCTCATTTTTTATTATGTCCACCACTTCCTCGGGTAAGGTTTGGATATTCAGTCGGCTGAGATCGATGGTGACGCCAGGTTTCAGTTCGTTGCTCACAGCACTTGCTTCCGCGGCCTGGCTTTCGTTGTCCTGCAAGGCGGCCTTCATAGCCTCGCGCGCAAGATTAATGACCTGGGCCGACGAGATGGGAGCGGAGGCGGAGAGGGTTGCGCCCAAGGACCCCGATAGCGCATTGAACCTATCGGGAATGGGCGGCGGCGGGTGCGGCGGCATATTGAAGGTAGGTAGAGGAGTTCGCCTGAGGCCTTGGGCTGGATTTGTTGGCAAGCCTCTGGATGTGGACGACGCGGACGCGGACGAGGTGGATAGTTGAGGATGCACGACGGCTGCGGCCATGCTGGCCGAGGCGGTATTCATGGCGTGATCGTCGAGCGAGAGCAGCCGAGAGACGATGGGGTGGTAGGCGGTCGTGATTAGGCTAGGCCGGTGGGCAGTGGGCTCAAAGCGAGACAAAGAGGCGAGACGATCGTTTCAGGGTTCTTGCTGGCGGGCCGTTCGGGAACATGCGGATCTCCAACTGTCATGCCAACGGCGCGCACCGGCCCCAATTGAGATTTCGGGGGGGCGGGCAGACGGCCAGACGAGCTTGAAGGGGGGGGGAGGCTTCGGTGGTGGTGTTGTTGTTGTTCTGTTGTTGTCGCTAGCCGCAACGAAGCAAAAGGGGGGAGTAGTAGAAGAGAAAATATAAAAGAGGAAAAACAACAAGGGCAAACACACGGTCGGTGGGAGGGTCAAAATGCGACACGACGAGGGAAGAAAATAATTGGGACAGCAGGACGGGACGGGCGTCGTGGTCAAACCGTCAAAAATCGACCAGCTCGCAGCAGTGGCAGCACCAGCACCAGCACCAGCTCCAGCACCGAGCAACACAACGCAACACGATACGACGCAGCACAATACCACGCAACACGATACAGGTGGCGGCAGGATGTGCTGAAATGGATGGATGCGAGTGTTTCAACGGCAGGCCTTGGCGGCGCCGACGGGGATGCTGAGGTCGAAACGATGCAGAGCTGCGCTGGGATGGATGGCCAGGGCGAGAAGCCAGAGTGCCAGACGCCGGCGGGCTGCGCGCAGCAGTGGGCGAATAGCAGCGAATGGACGACGGACAGTGGTCGGTGGTCGGTGTAGGTGTACTACAAGTAAAGTCGCATTGGGCGATGCGACGATGTGAACATGTACCTCAGCTTACCTATCTGAGGCAAGGTCCGTCGGTTGGTGGTTGCTTTGGTTGCTTTGGTTGCTTTTTGTGTGTATTTTCTCTGTTTGGTTTTTTTTTTTTTTCGGCGCAAGATGTGGCGTCAGGTACGACTCCCGGCCATGTCAACTGTCAAGACATCACTCTCCCTTTCTTTCTTTGGGGATCGAATATGGACAAGGGAAGGGCCTTAGGAGAGGCGTTGTAGGTAAAAGTAGAAGTATGTAGGTACCTGTTTGCATGAGCTACCTGAATTGGAAGAGGGTAAATGTCATCACCTGTGACAATCATCCCTGCTACCTGCTGCTGGATTGGCTGCGCTAAGAGATGCATGCTCATCAGGGGTGGACAGTAGAGGGTAGGCAGATGGGTGGGTGGAAGTTCAGTGAGACACAGCTCGATCGGTACCTCGCACCAAGTACACATGTGTTTGTAGATACTTTTGTCCCCGGGTGTAGAAAGGCGAAAAGGGGATGTGTCAGTGACACCCTTGCAAGTACGAGTGCTACTGTAGGTAGTAGCGAAGGGGCCGACTTGGGTGCCACTCCATCGTTGTTGCCTTGGCTGAAGCTCGCGTAACATACTCGTACTCGTAGCACTCGCATCGGTACATACTGTATATGTGTGGAAATAAAGGTCGGATACCTATGTGTAAAAACTCTCTACCTATATTGATGGCTAGGTAGGTAGGTGTCGCGAACGGCTGCCCATAAACGAGATACGTTTGTGCCAGTTTCCGTGATGAATGCTACTTCTAGATAGGTACTGTAAATAGAATGTCCATGATAATGATGCACAACTATGGCAGAAACACTTACATTCATCGAGTCTAGATTGAGAATCAATGGGCATGGCTCTTGAAAGTTCTCGCCCAACAAGCAGGGGAACTAAGTTATCGGATTGGTGGACTGCGCCGGGCCCCAAGATGGCTCCAAGAAGCACCGAAGAAGCACAAGCCATAACCTTGGAGGCAGGCGAGGCTCGCGAGGCAGGTACCCGTTGGCGGGTCGGCGGGGTAAGCACGCTAAGTAGAGCCATCGTCTAGCGTGCACTTCGGCCTGCAAATGCCTTGGCCCGTGCCTAGGATCTGCAAGCCTCAATCGACAGCTCGTGACGGGGGTGCCTGTGAATCACATTGGTATGTACCGACTCGGAGCAGCATCAACCACATCTATTTAGCTAGGTAGGCAAGCTTCCGCCCGAACTCAACACAATCGCCTAATCACCTTCAGCTTTCACACCAGTATGCTGATTTCATTAGCCGAAGGCCTGCCATTCTGCGCCTGGGGGTTGAGCATCTGGCTATAAGCAATCCCGACAATGCCAAGTCTCGTGAGGTCCAATTCGGTTATCCTCACTGACCTCGACTTCACTCTGCGTCGCCAATTTAACAAGACCAGTTTCCGTCCATTTCAGCGGGAAATTATACAGGCTGCCCTAGATGGACACGACGTAGTAAGTCGCTCTCGGCTTCTCAATCTAAACCGTGTCTCGGGGTTTGTTTACACTCCCGAAACAGTTATAGCTGCAGCGTGAGACGAGCAATAGCTAATTCCGCTTGTTGAAGTTTGTCCAAGCGGCGACGTCATTTGGCAAAAGTCTGTGCTTCCAGCTCCCAGCAGTGGTTGACCATGGAAGTAAGTGTTCCCAGGAGCTAAAAGCGTATGCCCCGGAGGGCTGACTTGAACAGTCACGATCGTGGTATCACCACTATTGAGCTTGATGATGAATCAGGTGGAAGCGTTGCGAGCTGCCGGTATCGACGCGAGCTCGTTCAACAGTAACACACCCCTCCACGAAAGAGACCGTATCCTTGCCGACCTGAAGACTGGGCACCCACGCACTCGACTGCTTTATGTCACTCCTGAGCTCTGTGCGACGGATCGCTTTCGAGATCGGCTGCAGATTGTGTATGACCAATTGGAACTGGCTCGCATAGCTATCGACGAGGCACATTGCATCTCTGAGTGGGGTCATGATTTCCGAAAGGACTTCAAACGGCTATCCTGGTTTCGCGAATCCTTTCCAGAGGTGCCTATAATGTGTCTTACAGCTACGGCCAACGATCAAGTCCGAAATGATGTCCTACATACTCTGGGCCTGGACACAGAGCCGAGCCGCCTCAGGTCGTTCACAATGACAGCCTACCGGCCCAATCTGCACTTTGAGATCAGGTATACACGCGACGAAGATGACCGTCGCTTAGAAGATTTCCTGAAATGGATCCGAGCTGTGTACGAGCGCAGGGCCCAGGAACCGCGCAAGACAGAACTAGCTGCTCTTGCAGAGAGGCCGGATAATGTACCTGGCATCATCTACACCATCTCTCGCGAAGAATGCGAAAGTCTTGCCGCCCAGCTGCGCGAGGAGGGTATCGGCGCACAGCCGTTCCACGCCAAGTTATCTAAAGAAGTCAAAGAACAGACTTTAGCGAAATGGGTGTCTAACGAACCCAACTTTGACGTGATAGTGGCTACGACTGCTTTCGGCATGGGCATCGACAAGAACAACGTGCGCTTTGTCGTCCACTGGAGAGTCCCCAAATCATTCGAGGGCTACTATCAGGAGGCAGGGCGAGCGGGGCGAGATGGGAACGCTTCGTATTGTTTTTTGTACTACAGCCGGGAAGATAGAGACCGGGTTTGTAACCTCATTATACGTGATCGCGACTCCAAGAGCTCGAACTGGGAGGCGCGCGCATCGAGCCTCCGAGCATTGGCTGAGTACTGCGAGAACATCACGGCCTGTCGTCATAAGCTGATCTGCGACTACTTTGGCGAGAGCGACACGCCGGTGTGTGATTATGCATGCGACTACCACAAGGATCCAACAGAACTTCAACGCCGATTCCTGCGTGGACTGGCCAGCGAAGAGTGGGTCAGCACTCAGCGCGAGGGAGGTCTCTTAGCAGTGAACTGGGATGAATGAGGAGTGTTTGATCCAGCCTGGCCGTCGCTAGAATCATAGGCTTGCATCGATCGTGGGGTCGCGCCGTGAGTGAGTACCATGGGCTTGTTCTCCCTGCTACCAGTCATGTGTCACGAAAGTCCTCGAATTAGGCAAGTCGCTGCAGCCCGCCGGGGGCTATAATATGCAGGTGGCGCCTTATAATGAACCATCTTCCAATCGGGCATCTTTAAACGACCCCGCAACGATGCTGTGAGCTCCAAGTTCCTGAGCTTCATCTCCAAAAGTCCCGACGAAACCAAGCGAGTGGCCTCCAAGTTCCTGTCGCTGTTTCATCCGATCACTCCAATTGTCTCATCTTTGGCCTTCCTCTTATGACTCTGATTCTGCCTGTACACATTAACTGCAGAATAATTTTAAGCAAAAGGCAGCATCCGACATGTCCGATCCCGCCACCAAGGCGATCCCGGTGGTCCCTCCACCTTGTCCGCTATCGACCTCCGTCAGCGGCGAGCGGAGGTCCTGGATAGTGACAGCATCGCCTCCCAGCGAGCACGGGGCCTCGTGTTCAGCCAAAGCCTCAGTCGGGAGCTCGTCGTCTCCGTCTCCCAGATCGCCACCCTCCCTGCCCTCATCAATCTCTAAAGCACCGCCATCGGTTTCCGGCTCGCGGTTTACGGCGACTTCTCCACCGACCACAATCAGTGGCGGGCTAGGCCCAGCAGCCTCGGTCCATGGCGCTGGTGCCGTCAGCACCGCGACCATGCCCCTGAACCCCAACATGCCGTCTCGCGACTCGCAGCTGCACGTGGCCGAGGCGCGTGCGGCGCTCGTGGCGTCCATGTCGAACATGCTCGACAGCGAATTGCAGTCACGTGCATCGCTCCTGCACGCTAACGCGGCGCAGCTGTCGCGGCAGGAGCAAGACGTCACCTCAGCCACTGAGGCATTGCGGAAAGAGAACGACAAACTCGCCAAGGTGGCCAAGGACGCCGGGCGCAAGATTAAGGAGCTCGGCAACGTGCAGAACTGGGCCGAGGTGCTGGAGCGCGACTTCCTCGTCTTGGAAGAGACGATGAGGCTCGTGAGGCATGGCGGCGCGCACAGCGAGCACGACGACGATGACGAGGACACTTGCAGCGAGTGCTCGTCGAGTTATTGGTCTGGCAGCGAGAGTGAGGAAGAGGGAGAGGACAGGCTGGAGAGCCGGAAAGGCAGCCGCAAAAGCAGCCGCAAGAGCAGCGTGGACGAGCTGCGTAGGCAGCTTGGGAACAAGGAGGAAGATGGCGCTGCTGCTAGCAGGGAGAAGGGTAAGGGACTGTGTGGTAGTACCGTGGACAGCGACAGTTCTACGGTAGGTGGCGGAAGTACCTATTCGAATGCAACCCTGCCTGCCAAAACATCCAACGTATCAGGCTCCACCAAGGCTAGCGTCTCGCTCGACGAGGCCATCTTGGAAAGCTTGACAGAGGCTTTGTCGACGGACATGCACTTAGGGGCCGTGCCAACTGAGCGTGGTGCATCGTGATCACGAAGCGTTGCAACACGGGTGCGGGTGCTTTTTTTTAAGATTATAGGACACACTGTGTCAGACCACAATACCTCTATGATAAGGGCCGAGGGCGCGTGAGCTGTGGGTAGATGGCGGGGTTTTTCAAACTCTTCGAGCAATTTTAACGAGCCATGACTAGTGAGTGTAGGAGCATATGATACCACATAATACAAGCTATCTTTAACTTTTTTATTATAAATTGTAAGCTACCTGGCTATATTGTGACTAATCGGTATGTATGGCAAATGGGGTAGGTATGGAAGTGCAAAGTATATAGAGCAAGGTTGCATTCATAACATGACCTTGCCGATGCGCCTCTATGATGCTGATCTGAAGCAAGCTGAGTCCGGTTCATTATTACAATAGGTATGGCAGGATAACAGACCGCTTCTTCTTGTACTTGTCGCCGAACTGCTTGCGGTAGGCCTTCTCCTTACCCCAGGCCCAGGTGTACATGAAGTATGAGCCAATAAAGATGAAGACGACGAGACTCGGCGCTCGCGCAACGAGGATGATGCCGGCCCAAGCGATGATCTCGAACATGTAGTTGGGGCAAGTCACGAGTTTGAAGCCCAGGCCAGTGGGGATCTTGCGGGCCGTCTCGCCGGGCTTCCGCAGGGACGAGAGATACCAGTGGACATTGGCGTTGCAGAGCTCGCCGACGACGTACAGCGCGAGGCCCAGGACGTTCAAGGGCGAGGACAGGAAGGGCTCCTCGCGTGCGGCGAGGGAAAAGGGGGCGTAGACCTCGAGGGCGCCCAGCAGGCCGGCGAAGACCCAGTAGAAGAAGGAGTTGCGCACAATGAAGGAGGCGGGCATGGTGTTGGCGCTGAACTTGTGGACGAAGAGGACCTCAAGCTCGCGCTTGACGAAGTGGGCCATAACCATGAGGAAGACGGCGTGCTGCACGGGCGTGAGGGCGCCCGAGGCGGCGGCGAGGTTCGGCAGGGGCACGAAGCCCTTGATGTACGGGTACACGGCGGGATACAGGTGGTGGCGGACGCCGACGAAGAGGGGGTGGAAGATGAGGGGGCCGAAGTACTCGCAGAGGTAGACGAGGCGCCAGGAGATCTGAGGGCCTGTGGTGGGCAAGAACATACAACGTATTTATTAGCTTATGTCGCGCAGCTGTTCAACATCAACATGACGACGTACCGAGGTCCTTGACGACTATCTCCTTGAGCTTCATGACGGGCTCCTGGTCGCGCACGAGGGCATTGCGGTCCTTGAAGGTCTTCTTGGAGACGGGGTCGAAGATGCCGATGCGGTTGAAGTCAGAGGTGTGGGTGGCGGAGGCGATCTGCTTCTTGGCCGACTCAACGGTGGCGTCGTCTGGGAGCTCGATTGTGGAGGGCAGCCCCTTGAGGCCCCTCCGGGACCGGTTGGTGACCTTGAGGGTGAAGCCCATGGTCGCTGCTGCTCTCGCGTTGAGTATCGTTATCGTGTGTGAGTGGGATTGTGTGGGCCCAAATTGGAAAGTTTCGAGAGTCACGCCCGGCTTGACCTCGCTGCTAAAGTATGGAGACGGAAAGAATTATAAAAGAGAGAGAAGAAGAGAAGAGAAGAGAAATTAGAAAGGTGTTGCGGAGCGCACAGTCAACTGCAGCCCCGAGATTTGCAAGGTACTGTCGGGGTTCTGATCGGGCGTCCGCGGACTCAGCTTCCTCCTACTCAGACGTAGGCGAGGCAGGTATTTTTGTTTTTTTGGGTGAAATTGTTGAATATGCCAATTGCGCTAATGCTAGGTATCTAGGTACATGCCCGTCACTGACAGCATTGAAGGGTTTCATTGGTCCAATCGTGGAGTTCAGCCCCACTCATGTCTTGAGGAATGAGGACATCATTCACTAAGTAAAGTACCTACGTACCTACATAGTACGAGTAGACCTATCTGCATCACAATTACGTCGATGCCTGTGCAACAATACGAACCTTTCGATGTTATCATATTGAAGTTATATTTGAATGAGCACGTATGCACCTGGGCTGAGCTGACTGTTTTAACACGTCCCCAAGGGCCAAGGTCAGTCGGTAGGTAGGTATCTTGGTGAGCAAAAGCAATCCACACATGGCCATGTGCATTTTCAGTGTTCCTTTTCCTGTGCTCCTTGCCGTGAACATGCCGCGAATTGATCCTTGCCCCCACGGGGCCCCATGCCTACCTAAGGTAAAGTAGGTACCTACCTAGGCATACCTACAGCAGTAGGTGCCGCCCGGTGCGCCGGCCCCGGCCGCGTCGGACCACGGGCAAGTGCCTGCCTAAGGCTAGTTAGTACCTTAAGGCAAGCCGGGTGCCGCCCAGGCACACCAGGACCCCCCAAGCATGCCCACCAGGTGCTTCAGCTCAGCCTCCCACCCCACCACCCACCACCCACCACATGGCACATGGCACATGGCACATGTACCTTCTGCTCACCTACCACAGCATCTTCACTCCACCACTTCTCTTCTTGTCCTACTTCTGCAGAGACGCGAAGGGAACGCACCATCACGCACCTCAAGCCACCCAACGCTCCCAGGGCTAGCTCTAGCCTCCAGCTCCTCATGGCTGCCCATGGACCCTCGCCCAATCAGTCGATCTTCACGGTCCAACTTCACGGCCCAACCAGCCACTAGTCCAGACATCGTCCAGACATCGTCGTTGCAAGCCGGCAGCTATGCCGCCCCCGAACACACCCGAGGAGGGCTTGATCTCGTCCACCACGCTCGCCCTGCGGCCTCTGGCCCAACCCGAACCGACCTCGCCCCTCGTCGATCTCCGAGCTCTCGAGTACGAGGCTGAAGTGGACGAGAATCTGATATGCCCAATATGCCGCACTCCGCTGGTGTCCCCCGCCATCACCAACTGTGACCATGTCTTCTGCCAGAGATGCATCGACCACGCTCACAGCTTGAACCCCATCTGCCCCGTCGATCGCTTGCCGCTGAAACTCCCCGACGAGACGCGACCCGCTCCTAGGATCGTCCATAACCAGCTCGACAACCTGCTCGTCCGATGTCCCAACCGCTCCCACGGCTGCCGTCTTGTCGTAGCTCGGTCTCTCGTCGAAAACCACGTCGCTCGTTATTGCGACAAGACCCCGGTGCCATGCCCGCATCCCTCCTGCCGCAAGACAGTGATCCGCAAAGACTCTGGGAAAGGATGTCTGCATTACGACGTCAAATGCCAGTACTGCGAAAATGTGTATGAAAAGGCCGACTTGGAAGACCATCAGGACAACCGTTGCACCAACAGGAAGAAGACCTGTGAGCTATGTGGCACCGAATATGTGCGCCACAAGCAGGATGAGCATGCGAAGGAATGTACAGAAGCGGAGACGCCATGCAAGTTTGCGCCGCTCGGCTGCGCATCACTGGTCAAACGCAAGATGCTCGACGAGCATGCGCGACTGTGCGATTACAGGGTCGTCGGTCCTGTGGGAGAGCAATTAGCGGAGCTTCGGTCGGAGCTCAAGGTCCTACAAGAGAAAGAGCAACTAAAGGAACGGCGGATCAAGTTCCTCGAGAACAAGGGTTTCTCCGGTCCCTCGGCCAATACGTCCGAGGCCATGGCCGACATCAGCTTGCCAGAGAACACAGCATCCACAGATTTGGCCCCTTACGAATCTCGAGACCAGTATTTCTTGTCATTATTTGAGACCATGGAGGCCAAAGTCGAGCGTATTTCTTCTGCCCTCAACGAGGTCGAAGGCCGGCACTCCGTCATGCTATTCAACGAAACACTTCCAATCAAAGACCAGCTGACCGAAATTCGCAGCACGCTAGGGGTTCTTGGAATGCATGTTCGCTGGCTCATGAACTTCCGGCTGCAAGAACGAGGAAGAGTTGGGACGAGCTCGCCAAACATGAATGGCTCCTTAGCTGGCAACCAGGAGAACACCAGCGCCCCAAATCTATCTCGGCGTCTGAGTGATAACACAATACGAGAACACCCACCACGACTATAACAACTGAATCTAAATTCGTTCATTCGAGAAACGAACGGATTTTGCTCGAGAGACCCATACCATGCACTGTCAAGTTGGGAGTGTCAATGGCCACCCTTTATCCAAATGCAGTCGCGTACATCGATAAAATCAACGAAACGCTATAATGCAGTAGCCTCGAATTCGCTTCAATTGGGACCTTCAAGCTAAGGCGCTATTCCTGCGCCAATAGAAACTTATCAAAGCTACTGAAGAGTACGCGCACTGTCGCCACTTGGTCCTTTCTAACACGCCGAATTTTCGCATTTAGTTCGGAGGCCCTAATTATCAAAAAATGTTATAAGCTCAGCTGCGCTCGAAGTTATACTACCGCGTGCCCTTCTCACGGGGAAGCTTTGAGCCTTGTGTATCATGTTCAATCATGTTGAGTATACACAAGCCTCATGTCAACAACTGGCTCGTGTCATTTTCAGAACGGGTATCCTGAGTTAAGCGGGCCGTTTAAGAGATAACCCAAGTTCAGCGGCGCTGAATACCCTCTCCTCCATGTGTCAGTCAGGTTACGACTATATGGAAGTTGTATGGCGCTGCAGGTCAGTCTTACAGTATAAGGAGATTAAGCGGTAAGCAATGCTAGCTATCGGGTTGAACATCGTCTATATGTTCTTTATTCAGAAGAAGGTTGGTGCTTCGTTCCCAAACGTGGGCGGCTTTCCCAGCAATTCTGTCAGCGTGGAGGACCCCGCTTACATTCCAACAGTGATCGAGCAGCCAGCCCCCATGCTGCCAAAGATGGAATTCTAGCATCTTTGGAAGATATATGTTTCGGGATTAATGTATGAATGATGGTTTCGTTGTCCACGCTGGTCAACGATAGAGGCATCAAATGCGGGACGAAATAACGCGAACATGAAATGAATCAAACGTTACTTGAGCGTCCGAGCGTTATGAGTTACGCTCCATATATTGAAAACTAATTTAGCCCATGTCCACATGCCTACCTAGGCAGGTAACGCGGAATAGACATATCAATACATTAATTACAATGGTAACAGAAACTCCGTCGTTGCAGGATCTTTAAAGAGGCCTGTTGAGCTTGTGAAGCAACTCACTTACGTATTCAGAAGACCAGTGTCAGCTTAGCACCATATTGATGTTTATATAACATCATACGGTAAGGATTTCCATTTCGGCACTCATCTCATCTGGGGAAATTTAGCCTTCTTTCAAAATCAAAAAGTTCGAGCCTGATGACTGTGAGCAATCGGCCTCCTTTCGAGCAAGCAAGCCGCTGCATCCCCCATATATAAGTGATTGTGGCAAGTGTTGATAGCGCAACGTGCCAACCCGCTGTTCCAATCAACGAAGCTACTTACTCGTACTCCCTGTATTGTGCAGGGATAGATTCACCGTTTCAACCCCTTCGAAGGTATGCGCCACCATATCAGGTCTCAGCCCTCGCCCTCGTAGGTCGCCGAAACCGCAAGTGGTCCGTGCCATGGCAGTACTTGGATAAATAAATTGCAGCATTGCGAAACTGATACTCATCGGCCAACAGTTTCCCAGGGTCCATCCATCATTTGCTTGTCGGGAAAACAGAATCTGGTCAGAATGGAGGGAGCCTGCAACACCTGCAAGAAGGCTTCGTCGGAGCTGAAAAGATGCTCCAAGTGCTCAACAACACTATACTATTCGAAAGATTGTCAGAAGGCCGATTGGAAAGAGCACAAGAAGACTTGCCGGAAATCGGCAATTGACCCAGTTCCAGCGGACACACTCCTCTCTCCGCCAAAAGGCCTGGAGCAGCCGATTGTCAAGCCCTTTTCCCGTCTCGACAACAACACTTACTTGCATGATCGTCCAGAGAAAGACGTATATCGGTAGGTACCAATGTGTGTGTGTTGTAGAGTTCTGTATAACTGATTTTGTCCCAGTAAGTAACAAAACCTGGGCTCTTCATGTCACGAGAGTAGCAGCCCCTGTCTGAGGTCATCTTTTATATTGGATCTCTGTGCTGTAGGGCTGTTGATCGATTGCTATCGTCTACGACTTGAGGATGACTACAAACTCGACGGTGACGCCGCCGCAGACAGCATCTACGGCGGTGCTGAGTCTAGTCTTCCCGGCTTCCGCAAGTTCCTGCGACGGGCCGCCTCTCGACCGGGTCTATTGCCATCCTGGTGGAATGCTGAGAAGCAGAAATTGTGTGAGAGGCTTGCCGTGGATTCGTCGCAATGGTGTGACCTTGGTTGTGCCGTCGAGAAGAGCGATATCATCGAGCATTATGGCGATGCGCGATTCCCAATGCAACTGCGGATGCTGGGCCAGGTCGTCATCGGTCGTGGGCCTGGGGGCGACGACGGGACTCATATGAGGAGCGTCATGGTCATGATGGAAAACGGCGGCTACGGCGGTGGGCTTTCTACTGTTACGGCAACGGTTGATATGCAAAGTGGCAAGGCCTCCAGTGTTCACGCTTGACCTTGTGGAGGCCAATGTATCATCACCTGCGTGTCGCAAATGGGGACTAATGACTCCCGGAATCGACGTACTCCTTCACGGTTGCATACATTAAGAGGAATTGGTAGCTACTTCGTAAAGCATTATATCACTTGGCTGTTTTCAGGTCATGTAGCCTGAAGAAACCTTTTGTTCATTCTCATAAATATCGCAAATGCGCGAGTAGTATTTTCATCCTGGCTGATATAGGTGCGAATAGGGGTTGGACGATAAACACATTATCTACAGAGCATCCCCTTGTCTTCTTTCTCTAGTTCTCGCGACATCATCGAGAAGAATCGGTCTTCTCTTTCATTAGTACCATGACTCCCTACTACACACTACGTGAAAGGGAGATTCGCATAGCAACAATTTCACCAATGACTTCGGCGAACAAGATTCATCTTCTTCCAGGAGGCCGAACACACTTCGTTCTTCGACATCAATACGAAATAGGCACTGGTGTTTTTGAGCTCATTGGGGACTTCTATCTGGACAAAGATCCCGATGAATCCTCCAGAGAAAGAGGGAAATCACAGACAGGGTGTTTGCCTCGAGAAATACCTCGCCCATTATTCATTCGGCATGGTCTACTAACAGACGATGGCAGTCGCAATATATTGCTGGTCTGATCTCTGGACGTAGAGCTGATACATGTTAACAACATTAGATCATTCCTTTCAAACTGATGTTTTGGTCTCAAACCAGATAGGATAAACTTTCGCTAAGCCAGCACAAGGAGGTGAACTAGCCGACTACTACGACTCCACGCATAATTGTCGCGTCGTTATCTGGAATTTAGACTTGACCCCTTTTCATAATTGTCAAATAGTGTTAGTTAGGTCCTCTTTTGCTACTTGAGTCAATAGGTCTACTAAAAATGAAAATTTCCCACCACATCTAAAGAAGGATGCATAATTAACTCTGGCTCTCATCCATCAAAATCGTCAACCCTGCTCGCATGTAATATGCATCGAGAGACACTGATCCTGCTTCCCCCTCATGAGACTCCCATTCCCAAACTATCTATCCTTCGATCAATATCAAGCAATATTCTTCGCAATCAAGAACGCCAGTATCTTCATAACACGTGAATACCGCTCAAAGACAACCTCCCGTCTGTCATGATCAGCCCTACCAGCAAAACTAGTAGTCTCACTATCCTTTACAACATCAAACCTCGCCCCCCTACTCGACATCAAGAACCCGCTGACACCCCACACGAACAGCGCGACGTGCGGCATGAGCAGGTAGGGTTTCAGCCGACAGACCCCCAAGAGGTGCTCCTCCAAGAAGTCCGTATCACTCGGCGACACCGACGGCGTCGTCGCCCCGCCACCAGTCTCTCGCCGCTTCCTGCCCACGTATCCTAAGAACTCGTCCGACATCTGCGTCTCGAACAAGAACGCATCGACAGCGTGCCAGTCGGGCAAGTCCGCGACCTTTTTCTCGTTCGAGACAAGACAGCGATTCCGGAAGAGGCGAAACGCCTCTTTCACCTGGTCGCTGCCCAGCAAGGCCTCTGTCTGAGCAGCAGACAAGCAGAGATATGCGCCCAAGCCCGTGACGCTTGTCACTTTCGCCGAGCTGGTAGGAGGTGCCATGGTATAACAATACCTACCTGACTACCTACCAATCCAAGTAGTTTTTTAGTTGTGCCTTTTGCCTGTAGACCTTTTTGCTTCCTAAGTAGGTATGTATGAACGGTTTCTGTGTTGATGTTGATCAGTGTTGGTGCCGATTGATGGTCACCATTTTTTTTATTGATTGAATCAACATTATAACGCACCGGCTCCTTTGTTCGACGAGTCAAAGAGCAAGTGCGGCACCATACAACAATCGATTTGTTTCTCTCCTTGTTGTTCAGACCCGTTACCTGGTCGCTTGCGGTGACGAAGGCTGTTTACTTATCTAAAAGCTTGTATGCCTATCATTTTGGGAAATCGCAACCCAGAAAAGCGAAGCCTCCCAGAGCTCGGGACCAGACACAGCGAATGCCAACAAAGTTAAGAGCGGCCAAATTTGACTCCGTCGCAATTCACCTTTTTAGTCCATTGCCTTTATTTGACGACATACCTTGCTTGGGATGCCAATCCGTCTGCTGCACAAGATCACTCACGTCACTCAATTGAAAGTCATCATTCGAACAAGCAATGCTCTGTCTTGGTTTATATATATTGGGTATTCATGAATTAATCTGAGCAAAAGAAAGACGTGAACTCAAGTTTTTTGACGACAAAATCCAAGAGCATCGCCTGCTATACACAGCAAGAAATCGTTACAGGGTAGACCAAGGCATTCGTCTGTTTCAGCTATCCTCACAAGCCCAATTGCTCTCCCTACTGTAGGGGAATCTTCGTCACTCCCTTCGAGGGGTGCACCACCACAATGCTCCAATGTCGCAAGTTCATGTCAAAAGAGATTAGAGTCGGCTAGAGCCATGGAATGGCAAAATGAAGAGCAGACGTGGTGTGAAGAAAGAAGAAAAGTGATCCAGTCCAGTGGGGACAACGCCAGGTGCCAACTTCCAAGAAACATCGGCACAACGTACAACGCATTCAATATACACAGAGAAAAAGTAACAGTGCGTAGAGCTCAAAACGGCATCTACCTGCTGCCACCGAAGGCGCTGATACGAGCTGAGGACCGGTTGATCATGCTATGCTTGGTCATGACACCGGGTTCCTGGGACATCATCACGTCGGCGTCACTTCTGTGGGCCAGATCATCCTCATCATCCTCGACGATTTTGGTGGGTATCTCAGCTGAAACATGATATTGCTGACTTGTGCGCTCGGGTGTTGTCATAGTAGATGTGTATGACATTGATGTGCTGCTGCGATTGGGGATCAAGTCGGGCGTGGGGGGGATGCTTGAAAACCGCCGGTGGGGCTGGAGCCGGCTGTCCTCACCGCCTTCCGAGGCGGTAGAATTGTCATGGCCGTCTTCGCTACGAGCGCCAGACATGTTGCTGGTGCGGCGTGACATCCTGGGACGCTCGCCATCCGCGTCGTGAGCAAGCTCTAGACCCTCAACGGCAGCTTGACACTGCTCAGCAATATTCCTAATAATGTGAGCGATAGCATCAGTCTTGTCCTTAAGATGACGGTCTGCTACGTCCTTGAAGCTGGCAGCAGAGACACGCTTGGCCTGATAACGGCTAGGGGTATTGAGGCGACCTGGAGCAAGGTCAGCTAAAATTATGTTGGAAGGCGAGCGCAATTTCTTACCGTTCGCATCGACGTCCTCCTCCTCTTCGCCGAAACTGTCTTCGAACTCACTCATGAAGTCATCCGCTGTTGTGAGGGAGCGGACTAAATGTTCCATGTGATGGGACTGGCCTCCAATCAGGCTGCGGAGATGCAGTACCACCCGTCTTGCTTCGTCTCGCTGTCTGACCATGGTTGCATTTGTCTGTTGCAGTGCGGCCAGCTCCTTCTTATTGCGCTTACGCTCGCGCTCGAGCTCCTCAGCAATTTCTTGCTGGAGGACAAGGGCCTCAAGTGCGTCATCGCGCTGCTTCTCAGTGCCAGTTAGGCGAACAGATAGACGAGCGTTATCGTCCTTTTGCTGGTCCACAAGACCGACCAAACGACGGTTCTCGCGTTTCTGAGTGTCAATCTTGCTCTTGAGATCCTGCGTCTCCTTCGTGAGTTGCTCGGCAAAGGCTTGGAATTTGAGGAACTGTTGGAAGAAGTTAGCATAATCAATTGAGGGGATGACGAAGTGACGAACCTGTTGCTTCCAGTTATCCAGCTCTTCGACCAAGTAGTTGTTTCTCTTGGAAACCTTGGCAAGTTCGGTGTCCATACGGCCCTTCAAATTGATGAAATCCTGCCATGCCTCCATGGCATCTCGTGAATACTGGTTGCGCTCTCTCACAATTTCGTTGAGATGTCTCATAGACACCTTCGTCATGAGGGGCTTCTTCACTGGGCCACCGAAAACCGCCTTCAACCCAGTATTGCGTCCCTGACCGCATATTAGCATCGAGTTCAAAATATTGAGGATGAGAATACCGTACCATTTTCTCGCAGACATGGTCCATTACGGCCATAATTGAATCTTGATTCCACCACTCCGGATCCTGAATCGATTCAACCTCGCCACGCATGACAATGATTTGACCGGCAGGAACAAGTTTTCCACCCCCGTAGGCAGATCGCAGGTGTTGTGGGACGCCAGATGGGGTTACATCGCCGTTCAACGCCTGAGTCAACCGATTTACAAACTTATTGCGCTGGCCAGGACTTAGGGCAGTTGGCGGGCTCGAGGTGAGGACGAAGTTGCGATCGAGATCGACCACCAGCGCGTCGGTCGGGGCGGTGAACAGTGTACGACACTCGGCCGTGACGCCTAGTATGTATGGGCCGGGTTCTTGGACGAGGTCCTTTGCATGGCGAGCATGTACAACTGGCACGTATAACCCACTCCACTCATAGACTCGAACACAAAACCGAACCGTCTCAGCCGCAGCAGTCAGCATCGCAGGGTAATGACTGACGAAAATGATGCGTCGCGTAGGGGACATGGCCGCCTCGATGACGCCCACAATGTTCGGGATTGACAAACAGCTCCAGAGGGGCCACATAGCGAAGTTCTGAAAACCAGTGGGTGACGATGGGAATTGATAACACAAGGCGTAGTCCTTCATGTCGATGCGAACCAGGTCGTTTAGCCGTGGTGCGGGGAAGCTGAGAATTCGAGACACTTCTTCGGCGTGGAAGAGGTTTGTGGCCTTGTTCCAATGAATCCACATGCCACGGAGGTAGTCTCCAAGGAGGTTGTAAAGCGGATACCGGGAGAGAAAAGACAAACAGTACGGGATCCAATAGGTCTCGTCGGGGTTGTCGTAGAAATCGGTCTCCGTGCGCTTCCGTAGGTCTCGAATAGTCTCGGCTCGCTTGTCATCGGCGCGAGACCACACTCGTAGACAGATTCCGTACAGTGTGTGTGATGAATCCTGCTGAAGAACAAAAGCATGGTGGACGCAGTGAGGCTGACTACGACCGGTGCAAATCTCGACATCGTGAGGGAAGCATGCCTACTTGAATGTCAGCATGGCCGATACTGTTACCATTGGTGTGGGATACCATGAGGCTTCACATACGCGCATAGCGGCATGCAGGGCTCTCGCAATGTCGTTGTCCTGTTCCAACCGCGGGCTGCTGCCCAGGATTTCTGGCAACCAAAACTGGCCAACGGCGCCCTTCATGTGGCCTATCTTGCCCTGAGAAGGGGCCGGGGCCTTGACCCATTGTGAAGGCTCACGGCCGACACCACACACCATGTAAGCATGTGTCAGTGTCTTGGGCGTCCGCTGTTGCGGTTTCCCACTGAGCGTGCCGGGAATCGGCTGGGTGATGCGCGAATGGAGGGAGGAGGTCCGGCTGGGGATGATGAGGTTGGTGTCGCCCTGATCGCGGGTGGCCGGACGAGCTTCGCGGTCGCTTGTACGCGGCCGCGTAAAGGATGAGTGTGCATTGAGTGACGGCCCCATCGTGTTGCAATCGTCCGGGTCTGTATTCCAAGAGGGACGGTAAAGGCTTCGACGGCGCCAGCCGTGAGTGGAAGAGAAGCCGCGTGTACCGGGCCCAACGATATACTAGCTCAAGAGGTCGGGCAGAGCAAAGGATGAACTGGATGTTGAGCTCCTATGCCGAGCCTAGACAAACAAAGGAAGACTTAGAACATGGCCGCAATGAGAAGGCGAGAGGTCGTCGTGTACTACAACCCGCGGGGAAGAAGCTTCAGACTGGCTGCAGCTGCTCTGACAGTCGTCCTGACTTGCTTCGACGTCAGGAATCAAACAGAACCAAGTCAAAAGGGGGCGATGGAAGCGAAAGAAGGCGAGGGAGAGAGAGAGAGGCGAGATATCGAGTGTGGGAAGTGATAACACAAAGCATGGACAGGGTAGGCTGGGGGGATGAGACTCAAGCAAGGTACCTTACCTACCACTCCACACGGCGAGGGTATTCAATGAGGGAGTGTGCACCGAGCTCAATGAAGCACCTGCACAGTACCTATCTGGTTGCTCAGGGATGAGGGACGGGCCACGAGGAGCATGGGGTGAGATGAGATATCCGTTTGCTCGACCAGGTGTCTGAGTGTGTGTGGTGGGTGGTAAATGATACGTAGCAGAGGGAGTCCCAATTACAATACACCAAGAAACAAACGAAGACGGGTATGTGTATGAAAAGTACTATGTATACTGGTACAAACGAGCGTATCAACGACGGTCCCGATGAGGGGTGCAAATGAGCGTGTCGAATGGCAAAACGGCCAAAGGGGAGGAAGGGACTCAAAGAGGACGGCGATGATGGATGGGAGGAATGGGTCGTGATCGAATGGGCGATCAATGCAGGACGAGTAGGTAGTTGGTTGGTAGCGGCGCACGGTGGTGGGCGAGTGGGCGAGTGAGTGGGTGGCGCAACCAGACAGAGGGCAGCAATTCGTTCATTCATCGACCATCGCCCTATGTTCCGTGCCCATCGCGCCCACGCTCGCCCACGCTCATGGCCTGCCCATGTCTCCTTCTCTTACACTAGCGTCCAAGACAAGGTCCGAGCCAGGCACGCCAGGGCAGGACAAGGGGGGTGTATGTACAGGACCGGGTCCTCTCCGCGTGTGCACCGAGGGAAAGGATGCGACAAGCTCTGTGCTCAAGCTAGAGGGACCTCGCTCAAGCAGGGCCAAGTAGCGTCGCATTGGCTTCTGGGCATGGTCTTGAAGATCAAATAACTATCCTAGCCACCCCCCTAGGTAAGTAGGGATCGAACTAGGGAGGGACACCACATACCCGGTGTAGGTAGTGACACTACAAATACTCGTACATATACAATTATCTACCTACATAGGCAGTACCTACACATACCCACGTGGTAACGTGCAGGAATCGTGTATCTGATAAGTAGAGGACTTGGTTGGAGCTGCGCAGCTGTGGGTTCTCTTTTTCATCTGATGACAGTGATAAACCACCGTAGACGCCTTGTAAGTTGTTCCATTCAATGTTCCGAAGCAACCTCATAGTACCTAGCACCTACAGGTAGACACCTATCTAGGTACCTACTCGTACTCCCACCCGTTCGATCGAGCCGCAGCAGCAGTGGTCGATGATGATGATGATGATTATGCTCAGGTACCTCGGTGCGCTGAAGGCGCGGCAGCACTAATGCAGGGCTTTGTCAATCCCTGCGCGCCAGAAATTTCGGATAGTCCCTCCCCAGTGCATCTCGTAGCCAATCAATGCATTGTTCTTTATATTGCTTCCCCACAGCACGCAGCTCTCTCTTGTCTCCCTCGTCTCCTTCCCTCGACACATTCCAGGATAGGCAAGGGAAAGGGGGTTCGTTCAAGCTGAACGCCCGCGACCCAGCCCGAAGACCCGTACGAGGTATATCTTGTTAAGCAAACGCCCGGCCAGGAAACTGTTACTCGACCGGGTCCAGCTCGGGAAATTGTATGCTAAGATCTCCGAGTGGCTGCTGTGGCTTTTTTTTTTTTTTTTTCCCTTCCTCAACCATGGTGAAGCAACGGTTTTTGCCAGAGACGCTAGATACGTGCCTAGCTACCTAAGTACCTAGCATCCTAGCTAAGACAGAGACGCGTAGTTATCGGTGTCGCTAACGAAGGTGTTACTTCCAAGTTGCGTATGCCTAATCTGGCCGTCGTGCGCATTGAGAAGTTACAGCCGTACCTATATAGTACGCATGATTATAACTAATACCTACAGTAGTACCGACATCCACGACATGTTGACCCTTGAGTACTATCCTTAGGTCAGAAAAAGGAAGCGCCCGCCGAGGTTTTGACCATGATATGAAGATGCGCAATCGACGTACCTCTTCCGTCTACCTACATACAACGTACTACTATGTAATGTAGTGAAAGGTATGAGCAACTAGGTAGTTCGTAGCCACAGCAGGTACCCTGCCAAGTCCATAAGTATATTGGAGTGACAACGTGAGGTCGTTGTCAACTTTTCTCATGGCTTCTATGCTTGCCGTCAGAATGGTGCCATCTACGACCCAAAGGTCTGTCCGCTGTTGTGTTATTACACTCTTCATTGATCCGACGTGTTGGTGCTGTGTTGCATCCTGCTTTCGAGTGAAACAGCTTTCCTTCGCATGGTATGGTTAACCATGTGTATTCCAACCGAAGCTGTCCAACAGCAAGCTGGCACGCTGGCGATATCTAGGCCCAGACCCAGATGCCAGCTTCAGAGCATTCAAGTTCACCCTGCACATGCATCGGCGACCTCCCCACGAATGACATCGCCATAGTAATCCCCCTACGCAATTGACAACTTATGGTGTGGGCAGTTTCTTTGTTGTTGTTGGCTCGTTTACCATATCGAGATTATCTTATCAATGCACTTGATTTGCACATCATCATTTGAAAAGGCTAAAATTGAAGCGTGTGGCGTTTGTAAGTCGCATTGCAAACATACGCCATTTGAGAACAGTCACCTGAGGCTTGAAAGGAGCTTTGCTTCTCTATTGGTTTTGAATGTGATATATCATCTGGCGATCGCATGCGCTGTTCTTCTGTTCTCTTGTCTACCGGCAATCCTTTGTTTTGTTGCCCTAGTAGGTCATCTCTCGCATAAGGTATCGTCTAAGTATTCTTGCACGAGTACTTGGCATATCTTGTCCAAAGCCTTCGGGTGCGTTCCGGGCCGTTCATTGTGCGCATCAACAGAAATGTCGAGGTAGCCACGTTTCATAGTCCCTAATACTATACCTACTGATCAGCTCGATGTAGCATTCAACTTCTACTATATAGTAGCTAACACTTGTACATTCATATTAGGAATGTAGTTATCTATCCATGCCAGCAAACAAGAGTACAAGTAATACGTGAGGGCTTGGTCTGGTCAAGCTGCCTGGCAATAAGCGAAAGTAGACATTCAAGCCACAATCGCTTCTAGATCAGTCCACCCGGAATCTTGCACGGAAGTCCCCGCCAACAGGGAGCAATGCAATCCAAATCCTTCGGCAGGGCTTTGGGGAAGGCGGACAAGACGGGCTCGACGGGCACACGGGGAGGTTGATTACACATGGGACCCTAGTCATTAACCCGTTTCTTATCAAACGGTAATGCCAGGTTCAAGGCATAAACTGCAATTGAACTGCCCCTCATATTGGAACATCCTCTCACCTGTGTATATCACGGATCACTTCCCATCCTCGGCCCTACTGGCCTGCATATGTAATCGTGTAATTGAGCAAAACCGGGTTGGTGTTTGCTTACACACTGAAGGGGTCGCATATGATCGTAGAAGTACATAGCAGAGAGATGAAACGAAATGAGGTAGAAGTAAAGGAAGGTGTTTCCGAGACGAGGCATAATTACATGAAGCAAATAAAACGTGCCGACGCACTGGATAGCCTCGGTGAGGCTTTTCGGTTCTAGTATTGTGCGCATCTGTTTATGCGTCAGTCCTTTAGTTGAAACGCAAGGTGATCGGGCAAGTCGGGTTCCCGCATTCCACGACCACCAAAGCGCGGAGTCGATCGAAGTGGTGAGCGACGATCAAACACTTCCCTACCTACAACGGTAGGTATTCGAGGTATTCAATGATCCCGCATTTCATGGTACTTGGCATTTAAATCGCCATGTCCAGATCACCACCACGTTCACGATTTCCCTTGAATGCAAATGGTGCTCTGTAGTACTCGTAGACGCTGCGTGCCTGCATCGGTGCTTGGATGGCCGTGCCTCGACTTGGTACAAAATCACTATCCGGCATGTTTAATAACATGATATCTGCAGCAACGGAAAAGCCTTAGGGAACGACCAACCCACGTGTTGTCTGTTGTCGAGTAACGCAAGCTTCGCGAGATACCGTAGCACCGGGTTCGGGGCTCGTTCCTATGTAGCATACGATTTGTTTATATATCAACAACAAATAAGATATCAGCAATCGTCGATGTCGTAACTTTCGGGAATCTTAATTGCTCGCTACACGGAGTGTTTAGTCGATCGTCTCATCAAACCCACAAATGGTGCCGCATCCATGGATCGTTCCAATTTCACCCGCGGCGGCAGTGGGGTCATTTAGCTTATATGTCGCCAATTACCATTGCATTCATGACTCGTTTGCTTACACCATGCATATGGCACTTACATATACAGTATATCACGAGAACCATGATAACCTCATATCTAGCCTCCCATGTTCCCTTCCTTATAGTACACATCAACTCGCTCGGGGATCTTCTTCCTTATCAGAAGAATAGACGATCCGTCTCCGCAGCGGCGTTGGAAAATCTTCCCATGATCCATATTCTCTGAGCGAAGCTGAAAAGCGGTTCTGGACTCACGTAGAACATCGTGGGGGCGCGGACCGGTAACCGCAAGGTGCTTGTCAGCACGCGCAACTAGACAATCGGGCAGAAAAAAACGGACAGGCCGGAGTGCAGTCAGTGACTTGCATATTCTGGGCTCGGTCAGGGTGCTGGCCAATTGCACGACGGTGTTGTCAGGACGCCTCAACCGCTATCCAGTAGCTGCATCACAAGCTTGCAGAAGCGTGCGATACCTCCTTCTGCGAGTCCAACGTTCACCCCACCGGCAAGAGGAGGATTATAAGTCTCTGAATGCCATTGTCCCCCCCCAAAACCACGCCACTCTCATCCGTAGATATGCAGTAGCTCTGAGAACTAGCATGGCGTATAAGCACTAACGTATTACATTGCTACGCCTTTGAACAATAAGGACAAAACCCTCATGGGCGTGGCTCGCGTGGGCTGAAAATCTAGGTTATATCGAGCCTTGGCACGATTATCCCCTCATGAGTTAGACGGGATTTCAATACGCTACTACCAGCCAGTATTACATGCATTTGAGTCCTCTTTTTGGAGGTTGTTGGCAACCGAAAAGACAGTGCCAATCTTGTGGACTTATCCTTGCTCACTTAAGCAGCTTACTGTTCAAGATACAAATACAGAAATGCACGTACGAATTACAAGTTAAAGAAAACAAGAGAGAAACAGTAGTGTTTCGAAGTGCAAATCATTGTATGTCTATGTCATCGATGACATTGATCTCAATACCGTACACCGAATTCGATAGACTCGGAGCCGGTGGACAAGTTTAGTAATTATGGAAATGCCTGTCTGTCACTTACACTATATAGAGATTTTTTTCATCTTACATGGATTTACAATGTTTTCCCCGGAGCTAAGCATTCTCGTCAACTCGGTCTTACTTGGTGAACGTATTGCTAGGGACTCAAAAAGGCGAAGAAGGATAACGCCCGTCAGTAAGTAATTAGAGTATAGAGCCTATAGGCTAAGATGACAACCCCGAGACAAGAGTACTGCACATGCACTCCTTGATGTTAATTTCGACCAGGTTTCACGGTCAGGACAAGTTAACAACTTTGGCGCAACGCATCAGTCTGTGACTGAAAGCAAACCGTTGAAGCACAATGAGGGTGCAAAATCGAATGTTAACACACTGGAACGAATAATGGGTTTCTCTTGTTCGAGAACAATATTGAGAATCGAGATTGCTTTTGGCATCGTACAGTGTCATTCAAGTCTATTTCGTCTTACAACTTCTACTTATTGAGCCTGACTCGACAGTTCCTTTCAATCCACTTCCAAATCAGTAACAACCTTTCGCGACCCAACAGCTCGAGATTGCGTATCGAGTGAGATGTGCGCTTGGTAGACCTCACTTCGAATCTTGGAGCTTTCGCCGTCGAATCAACGTCGCTTCCGTTTGCATCGAGGATATAATGCCGCTCCCACAATTCTATCAGTGCTTGACACAAGGATGTTCGGATGCAGTATCAACTGCTAGTGCTGCCTCGAGCCGTTCTATCCACGTTGATACCAAAACCATGTCGAATGAAACACTTCCAGGTTCCTCGGAGAAATATTCGAGCATCTCTCGCCACGGGGGTGATTGGTAGGGGTTAAGGACGCGATATAGGGATATATCGCGGGCCGGATTGGTCAGAGACATGGGCATCCCTATCACATCGGGGCAACATAATGTCGATGATTGACTTGGCAGCTATATCCACGGACAACCAGTTTGTGACAAAGATGCTTTATGGCGCGATCATCTAGTTGCGGCCTATGTTGCATGTTAGGTCTTCGAAGGGCATGGGTACTTCATGTCTGGGGTTCGCAGATCTCACGCAAAGAAAAGCGCCGTTTGTCCTAGACGCAGAATACCCAGCCACGAGAGAACAAGATCCAAGCTACTGTTGCGAAACAAACCCACGGTGATGGACCTAATGTTGGTGTCGACTTCCTGGAGAGTCTGTCTGGGTCCGGCAGCAGCAGCACTCCATGATAACTCACACAACTCCGCAAAATTGATCTAATCCATTATTTTAGTAATCGTCAAAGTGAGAGGATATGTATTAGGTATGTACTTGTGCCCTTTGGATACTATTCTGGCGTAGTCGCAAACCCCAAGGCTGGAGAACTGGGATGATATTTTGCCTGGCCGTCTATCAGGTCTAAGACAGTCGAAAATAAGTGTGAGGGCTGAGCATCACGTTTTTTCAACTGAGCCGCATCCCCAAGGGTACATGTTCATGAAGTAGTTTTTGACCCGCGCCGCTCATTATAAGATTGAACCTCGACTAATCAAAATCTAAAAACCAAGAATATGTATCAATGTGCAGTCGGATGAAAACTACAGGCGACTCAAAGCTGTGAGTTTTGACGACTGGTATCAACGAAGGGGAAAAAAACGCCTCTATGTTTGATGAGTGATAATTCTTGTGATGAGGTCCTTGACTTGCAAGTACGCATCGTAATTCATTAGTTCTGGCACGAGTTTGTGCTTGCGCATGCGCACATGGATAGAATTGATTTGTAGCTCGACTAGATACAGTTGTTATTCATTAAGTTATTACTGGCAGCATAGTACCACGGAATTCATGGGTATATACGATCTGGCTTCAACAGGTGAACATCTTGGTGGTGCTCACATTAATTCTACTCCATCGCCGTCCCTGACACCAAGCTAAGAATATGGTGAGGGGCCAATATACATGATAAAGAATCAAAGCTGGCAATGGGTCCCAGGTTTCAAAAGTTCCGTCTTTCCAAGTCAGTAAATGTGTCAGAAAGATAGAGCTCGACTTTGAGACTTCCTTGCGTCCCACTGATCCCGCGATTAGCTGAAGTAGTGGTTGGAGGACAAGCGAAACAAGATCGTGACCGATCCAATATCGAGGCTGAATAGTGGTAGGAGGTGTTACTAAAGCTTTGGACCTCAGCGACTCTCGTCCTGGAGCTGCTTTGGTACCGAATAAGATATCCCCGGGCGAGTCTATTGCGGACAGGTACGCCTGTACCATATGTCGCATTTCTGGGCCTTGCTGCGCAAATAGGACAACAGCTGTGTGCGCGCGAGGGTTGCACTCAATCGCGTAGAGGCACCTTTCAAGCCGTCCCCCCTTTTCTTCGAGAGCACCGGAATCCACCATGAAGTCAAAACTTAGATGCCCTGTCATGTCTAAGGCATCGGGCGAGCGCTTTAGATATCCGACAGTGAAATCATGCATCGCCCGCCATAGCTCATCGTCTTGCGGCAGTGGCGCGTAGTGCATAAGCAGTTCAGCACTTGGGCATGCTACGAAGCATTTCAGTTCCCCCCGCACGACAAGGGCGTGCGTGCAGTACTCCTCGCCGCCAGGGATGAATTGCTGTAGAATCCAAGGAGCGGAAGTTGAGATGTAGAGCCGTGACACATGCTTCAAGGTCATGATATCCGAGGAGAGCGGAAGAAGGGTCATATCCCCTCGATTGACATCGTCCATTCCGACAGGCTTGAGGATGTATTTCCTCCCAGGGAACAGCAGCGCTGACGAGGATAGGATGTGCAGGACCTCGTCCTTTGACGTGACCTCATGAGTATCAGGTATTGGAAGATTGCGTTCAGCACACGCGCGCATGAACTTATTTTTCTCATGCAGCACTGAGGTTGTTGCGACATCGAATTGTATGCATTTGCATGAGGTGCGTTCTTCGATAGCTTCCTTGGCCTGCGCATCCTCTATTGCGCTGGCGACGCCCGAACACGACACCCAGAGATCGACCTTCTCATCCTTTATTATGTGCAGCAGATGGTCGGTGTATGGCTCGGTATGATCGGGCGACAATGGCCTCGGAAGCCTGTAGAAGCCGGAAAGGCTGTTCGAAAAGCGTCCCGAGCAAGGAATACTGTAATCCTCAAAGTCGGCGCCGAGAACGCGATGCCCCGATAGATGAAAAGCGCGAGCCAGTGTCAGTCCCTTGGCCATGCCGACCCCTGTGACCAATATTGTTCGCCGAGTCTCATTCTGCTTGGGGCGTGGAGGCGGTGTGATTTTGGATGTGACACTATGCCTCAGCTTAGAGAAGCAGAGTACGGCAAGTGACATTGGGAGGACAAAGAAACTCAAGAACAGTAGACCGAAACACCTGGCTGTGTCGTTGCGTGTGACCGCTGCCATTATAGATGCGCGCGGCGTGACTGGCAAACACTATGCCAAAATGTTGGGGCAGCAGTAGCCAGACAGACTATGGCTGACGATAGTCCAAGGTAGATTGACGGCAGCTTCGCAGAGCCGACGTTGTGCTTGCGCAGACTACAAGTGCAATTGCACTGCGGAAGCCTCAAGCTTCGGACTTACATAGTATCGACTCGCCATCATGGCAGGGCTTGCTGAGGGTTGGAGAGGCAACCACGAGCAGCAGCGCACAGAAAGTACAACAATATCAATATCATTATTACAGACATGGAGTTAGATTCCATGACTCATGGCTTCCTAGAAAGAAGTACTGGCGCTGGGGGCACACATCGAAGACGTCACCACTGTGGACGGCGCGATTTGCCTAGTGCTCGTTGAACCGGACGCAGGAAAAAATGATGAATCATCTAACAGCACCCAGTCAGGCCAGTACCTGGAATGAGTAGGCGAAATCGTATACACACAATTTGCAAGGAAAGCCAGCGGAGAAGTTGTTACTGCTTCAGATGCTCCACTGCTCGTAAATGCTGGCGGCGGAAGTGGAATGAAACCGATCGCGATGAGGAAGATTATTTGCACACAATCGGTGCAGAAATAGTAGAAGGATTTCGACTTATATTACGATGTATCTTGGAAATTCCGCACTGGAGATTGGCTTGAAAGCTTCGTTGGTAGATTTGGTGGTGTGTTATAGCATACCCACTCGCACTCTATGTATGTACGCAATTACTATCCGAGACATCTCAATTCCGCCCGAATGTCTATTATGCCTGGGCTTTAATTCCCTCGGCGATTGTTTCGACGGAGCTTGCATGTGCATTGTCATTGTGTCCGTTGACTATACCATTGTAACCAATCTTGCTCTTGGTATTCCCGTTTACCTGGACGCCATTCGCCTTCATGGTGTTGCTGACTTCATTATTCTCATCGGCCAGACTGGCATACCCCGTGTCGCTGCTGTCTACATACGCCTCGAGCCCGGCGCCCTCGCGAGGATACTCTTTAGCTATTGACTTGTGCTTTCGCAGAGCGTCTTTCAGCTCTCGTGCTCCGGCGTCATTGACAAAGCTGCACGATCCCAATGGACTTGGTACGGCAAGACGTAGCAAGCCATCACGTGTCTTCAGTATCGCAGCAGTTCCGTCCTCGAGTACTTTCTCGTTGAAGTCGGGATGATCGATGGAGAGGCCAGCCCTTGAGAAAAGGCTCAGAAGGCGACCATGTTCTTCATCGGATAGCATACCACGTTGATTGGCAAGCGTGGCAGAGTACGCCATGTCAATAGAAATAGCGTGGCCGTGTCGGAGAGGGGTCTCGGGTACAAGTTCGTGTAGCGGCGACCATCTAAAATTGACATTGTTAGATTCAATCATCCTCTTCTTTCGGCGTACAAGATAGTGGACTCACGTGTGGCCATAGGCAATAACCCGATCAAGGCCTATCTCATGAAGATTGGGGGTCTCAAGCTTCAGCATTTCATGAATACCCTCGCGATTGATCTGAAGGTAGGTTTAGCGGCATGTAACAAATAATAATTGAAGTCAACTTACGGTATCTGCGGCTTTGCGCACCTCTACTGAAGCATCATCGCTACGACCAAACTTGGTTTCGATCAGCTGTTCACAGAACTTGTCCAACAGGTCAAAGACTTCTATGTGGGCGCACGAAGAGATTTTGATGAGTTCTGCAAATCCATTGCGAACTTGAGAAATGGGAAGTGTCCGCAAGAAAGTAAAATCGAGAAAGGTGTGTAGAGGCGCGTGATACGCTCCTAACCGGTTCTTGTAGCGACCGTAGTTGACAGCCACCTTGATGCTGACACTCGCGTCAATGAGACCAATGACGGTAGTCGGAACTCTGATGAAGTTTGTGTTACGACAGTATGCAGCGCAGGCAAATCTAACTCTTGGTGTAAGTCAAGAACTTTCGTCGTAGGAGTTTGAATGGCGCAACTTACCCGGCGACATCGGTGACAAGGCCTCCCCCGACGACAAGGACAGGTTCCTAAGCGAACTTAGCAGAAGTCACTAGATGGCAACAAAGGCAAAACAAACCTTTCGAATGATACCGAAATCAGTCATCGAATCGCAAATACCTGTGAAGGTATCGATGGTCTTGGCCTTCTCGCCGATGCTGGTCTGGTGAACTTTCAAGGTCAAATCGAAGTGCTTGAAGTATTTTGTGATTTTATCTCCGTAGAGAGCGTAGACATTCTTGTCTGTTACAGCAAGAACTCTTCCCCATTTCTTGTAGCAGTTGGCCAGGTCGGGATTCGCGGTGTCAAAAACACCATCCACGAAGGCAAAATCATACTCAATCTTCTCGTAGCCTTCAACGTGGAAGCCCTTTTTGGTCTCGCTGACACTTGCTTTAAGGTCTGACATATTAACAATGCAAACAAACAATAGGGTATAGAACAATGTGTATATATGCTCAGGGTCAAAGGACTTAAGATGCACGGATGAGGAGATGTCGTTTTGCTGCTAATCAGGATACAGGAGGAAGGACTTCAACTTGACAGACATGGACAACATTCATGTTATAACGGCTACCCCATATGAGCACAAACTAAAATATCAAAATCCATGCCGTCATGACATTTCCAGGAACACATGAATTTCACCAACCATCGGCGGCATGGCGGCCAGAGGAGGTTCCTATTGGCCTGTGCCGAAGTCAATTGCAGTGACTATCAGCCCCTGATCTGCAACTTACTCTGATATTTTCCGACGGAAGCAGTTCTAGATTCTGAATTATCCGTCACGAATAAGCCACGAAGTCATCGAATTGGTCAAGACATGGGTAAACTATGTGTCCGCATCGTTGTTTAGAACACTAGTCATTGGTCACTTACACGCCAGCGGAACTAAGGCCCCCGGGATGCGGATCTAGCCGACAATGAAGGTATCATAGACTCACTTCGCACGTGAAACCCCATGCAACAGATGCACTTTATGGATCAGACTTAGGGAATTCCATCCAAGAGCTTACCGCCTCTTGGCCCTCCTCATCTAATAGGGCCGCTATGGGTGGAGTGGCTTGCGGATGGCGTAGCGATGATGACTCATGACTCTTGATCTCATCGCGTCTAGCACTCGCTGAGGGCTTAGTACTGTGAGACTCATTCAAGAGTGAGTTTCCGTCGTGAAACATCGTGGTATGCTGACTTACAACACAATTTCAAGAAGTTGAAGTGTTTACACAATCTTGCTGCATCCATCGCTTCGTAACTCAAACGCACTGTTATAGCAAAAGTTTTCCTTTTCGTTTTCTCTAGAGACATGGGGGCCTCGGAGGGCGATTTTCACGGCGTGGCGTATCAGCCACAAGAGGACGTGTATGTCAGTATGGCCATAATTCCATTCAATATTGTTGAGATATTAACCGAATTGGAGTAGTTCGACGATGGCCGTGAGCTCGAGCTTCTGCAGTTCGTCCAGGGCCATCCTGAGGTAGATCAAATCAAAGGAAACCCGCAGAGAGTTCTCGATGCAATCGACGAGTTCGGCCGTACCCGGAAATATCTAATGAACATTGGCGAATACAAGTCAAAGACCGTGGTGGACTTGATCCATGATCGAAAACCTCAGGTGATGGTCGAGCTCGGCGGATATGTTGGCTACTCGGCGATTGCATTCGCCACAGCCCAACGGGAGGTGGGAGGCACCGTTTATTATAGCCTGGAAAAGAGTGCCGAGTTTGGCGATGTCATCACACAGCTAGCCCAGCTTGCTGGGTTGGGGGATATGATCAAAGTTGTCGTTGGCTCAAGCTCCGACTCGCTGAGACAGCTGCACGCAGACGGCGCTTTGCGACATATCGACCTGCTCTTCCTGGACCATTACAAGCCTTTATACACAGAAGACTTGAAGATCTGTGAAGAATTGGGATTGATCAAAATCGACACAGTACTGGCTGCCGATAATGGTGAGTTGTGACGTCGATGTTCAAGCTCCACTCGCTGATGCGCAATGTCTAGTCATCAAACCGGGAAATCCACCATATCTTGAATATGTCAGAAGCTCTGTCGAAAAGAAAAGAGAAACCGCCACCAAGGCAGATGAGTCGGGGCCAAAGGGCAACCCAAACCTGGTATACAAAAGTCGGCTCGTGGAAGGCTGGGAGCCCAGTGGTGTACCGGATGCAATTGAAGTGACGAAGTGCGTATCTGTCCAGGAAGGATAAGACGTAACTGATGGAAAGGAACCTGGAGCAAATTGATGTCCATCGCCAAATTATTCCGTAACGTCTCCACGTGTAAGCTCTGGCGGCAAACTGGAATTGGGCTACAGTTGGTATTATACTAAGGGGGAATGAACTGTAAACGAGGACAGATATATAATAGACAGGATCATAGCTAGCTGTTGAACCAACATTCAATTGGCCAAAATCGACGATAATAAAAGACGGTAGCAACTGCTCATAAGCTTGGACAATAGAGAGGCAAGTTCAAGAAATGGCCTCTCAACTTCTGGAGACGCTCGGCGCTATCCACCACGACCTAGGAAAGTCCATTCCCCATTTGTTCATTAAACTCTTGAGCTCAGCTTTTCTGCCGGGTACAATATTGACGAATATCCTATCACCGCCGCTCATGCATGGCTCCGAATGAACGGCACCCTTCTTCTGGCCAATACGAAAGAATGTGCATTCACCTATTGTGGCTTGCACCGCCCCCATATGTTTCAGCTGGGTGGAAAGCCGCTCCCTAACGGATTCGGATGTGGCGGCACATGCGATGCATCGGATGGAAGTGCAGTCATGTTCTGTCGCCAGATGTTTCCTCGTGGCCTGCTGCGTGTCGCGTGCTTCTGTTTGGTACTCGACGGGGATGAACATGGTCGAGGGACCTAACAACGTCGTGCAAAGCTTCCAGTCCGTTTGCAGATCCAGCGTGTTGTCGCCGTCGTCTTCGCGTGGCATCGCCCTGAGCCCTCCACCACGGGTACTGAAGAACATCTCATCTGTGTGCCACCGTGGCTCATCAAAGTCACTCGTCGCCTTGGTAGCTCGGACGGTCAACCAATAGTGATCGAGCCCATGTTGCCTGAGGACTTCGTTGGCAAATGCCAAAAACGGTGTCAGCCGCGTGTGCAGAGAACACGATAGCGCGACAGAGGTCCATTCATAGAAATCTGGCGGCAGGTCAGTGCCGGCTTCTAAAAGAGGTCCGCAGTAACTCCAAAAAGCATTTTTGGTAACGCTTAGATCGTGGTCAGTTGCGAATGAAGGCCCGGCTCTATGTTGATAGCCATGGATTTCGAAGCTTGGACTTTGCGAGATTTGTTCGACCCTCATCGTTCATCCAGCATTCAAGTTGGCCCCCGGCGCAACAAGATATTATCAGCATAAAACGAACTGAGTTCTGGTATTCCATCGGCAATGCTGATGAGGGACAGCTGTTGATCTCATATGGGATGGGATTTCAAGTTCGTGAGAAAAGCTGTTGTTGCCTTGACGAGGTTGCGTTTAGTCACCTGATTATCTGTCGGTTAACGCTTGGTCTAGCCAGCTTTCTTGGCAAGCGCATTGGCCTATTTTAAGGGGTCTACAGCATGTCATCGAACTACGACGACAAGATACTTACTAGTAAATGTAGGTTTTGTTACAATTAAAGCAACAGAAGCTTATCTTAATTTCTGCACCAATGCAGAAAATACTACAAGAAGAATAAAACAAGTATAAATACAGGAGCCACAATTAACCTAATCTTCCAAGGTAAGAAGACAACCTTAGCAAACGCCGCTATTATCTAAATACATCCATTCTGGCCATCGAAGAAGTGAGTGCCCAGAACCCTTCAGAAACCTCCGGTTTCAGGCGATTAACAAGTAGAGGGAGGAAAGAGGACTGGGTAAATGTCCTCGACTCGATCATCATTTTCTGGAGACCAGCTCGGTGACACATGATCACAGAATTCTCACCAAACGATACCTTTTCATGACCAATAATCGGAAGCCAAGACGCGCGTGTGTATCGGCTCTGCAACAATACCACAAAGTCTCAGTTTGTGGTATATACGGAACGTGGGGGCCAAGGGAGGTGGGTTGGATGCCTGCTCACGACCGTGCCACCGACAGATGCTTATGCGATTTCGTTCTCGCAGCCTGGAAGCTGATGCTTCACTCCAGAATCAGGATGCATGGGTACCAGAAGAGACTTACTGGCAGTGTTTACACGCAAGGGAACATATGGGCTGAGATATCCATAAACAAGTTAGTTTGAGGCTGCCAACCACTGCTGTTAGACGTTATCCCTTGGAAATGCAGGACTTTTTGTACTGGGAAGGCTACGAGGGCTTGACGTCAGTATGCATGGCTGACAGTAGGCTCTGCTACAAATGGCATCCCGCAAAGCTGACAGACACGCCGTGAGTAGCGTCGCCCACGAAGCTGCTCGCATATAGCTGGGGCGACCCTAGGCGGCCCTTGAGTAGCATGGACAAGCAATGAGATGATAGTATCCGCAGCGTGTAAAACGTGACCATCCCTTGCGCATCCCTTCGTGAGAACGTATACAGAGGAGGGGAAGTGAAGAGCAGACCGAGTCTTATCGTGTGTAACGCCGACCGAGAAAAGGTGAATATATCTTTAGGCACTTCCATGTCTGTTGTATTTCATTAAATTGGATATCTCCAACCTATATACGCTCATTTGTTTTTTTCAACTTGTCTTGAATTCGTCCATGGCCATTTGGAATAACTCTGCCTTGCTGCCGCCTGACTTCTCTATTAACAGCGCGCGTATGTCCTCCAGATTCAGCATGTCGTCACCCCATTCAAAGCGCAATGCAACGTCGCACTCTACCTCGGCAAGGCGGGCAGGTTTGAGGGAGCCTCCTAAAAACCCTACATTTGGGTCTTCATCCTCGAGCAGCTCGACACAAAGGACCAGCACGGGGAGTTCCCGCACGGCTCATGGTCAGAGCTCTCGGGGTTGGCCGGAAGATACCCAGCATCGCTCTCATGCTTCGGGGTCAAGTTCGAATGTCGAGGAACGAGAGACTAGAAAACTTACAGCCCGGGACATCGTGAGGCACGAGCAAATCCAACGAGCCACGGGTGTCCTGCCTCCGCGAGGGACGGGCAAGTGGAATGACAGGGAGGTACCGGACAAGGCAATTAAGGAAATAGCCTGGGCTGTAGGCGTAGGTGAACCGTGGATTTCGAAAAGGAAGCAGAAGACGTCAACTGAGAAGTGATAAGTTGTCAAGAAACAAACAATGCCAGTCAGGTCATCGGTACTGCAGCACAGGCAAAGAAGTCTTCGAAATACGCAATCGGAATTCATTCATTTTGCTTCATCTCTTGATGTGTTATCACATTCTTTCATCCTTTTCTCCTGAAACGCCAAAACTGAAAATGCTATGTAAGCCTCATGCTCAAAGGATTGTGCCACCCCAAGTAAAAACAAATGTCCAGTGTCGGCTATGTACAACAGAAGGAAAGGCGTTCACTTTAGGATGTGTTAGATTCGTAGGGAAAGGACGCGGTAAGTCAAGAAGATGCTAGTGAACCATTGACTTCCCAATCTCACTTGCCCAGTCTTTTGCGCGTTCGAACCCGTTCGTCTGGAACTGGTAGTCGAACAGGGCCTGTCGCACCTCCTCGGGCGAGTTCAAGACGAAGGGCCCGTACTGAACCACTTTCTGGTCGAGGATTTGACCGGCAATCAAGACGAACCGCGCGCCCGAGGTTGCGTTCTCGGGCACCTCGACATTGACAACGTCGCCTTCGGCCTCGAATACGCAGTTATGGTACTGTTCGATGGTCTTCTTCGCGTCGCCGGACCCGAAGACAGCCGAGCCTTCAAGCTGATATGAGAATGCGTTCCACCCCACGGGAATAGGCTGCGCGAGCTTCCCGCCGGGCTTGATATCAACGTCCAAGATCCAGACGGGTGTATAAGCGAGGTCCTTTACGCTATCGACACCACCAGACTGTCCTGAGATGACTTTGACGTGGACCTTGTCATCGATATCGACCTGGGGGATCTCCTTGGCGCGCAGATCGCGGTACCGCGGCTCGCAGCTCTTCAGGTTGGCTGGTAAGTCGACCCAGAGCTGCAGGCCGACGTTGGCGCTCCCGTCGGGGTTTTGTCGCGGCATCTCGGCATGCATGATGCCGCGCCCAGCGGTCATGAATTGTAGATCGCCGGCTTCGATGGTACCTGCATTGCCTGCGAAGTCCTCGTGGTCGACACCGCCAGTCAGCAAGTAGGTGATGCTGAGAGTCCCCATTGTGTCAGCAACTGCCAACCCAGGCTAGAAACTACCTAGCTAAGTTTCGAAGTCAAATGGGATGGCTCACGTTTCTTGCCCGCGGTGGGGGTGATCTGGGAAACCGGCACCAGGCTTGATGCTGAAATGATCGAGCATCAAGAAGGGTGAGAAGTTACGCAGTTGCGGCGTCCCTATGGATCGACGCACGCGCGCGCCAGCACCCTCGGCTTGCTCGACGGCCAGGAAGACCTTGCGAATGGCACGGGGAACAGACATCTCGGAGGCGACAATGTGGTCTGACGGATTGTAGAAGGGAGTGTTGGAGTCGGCCGTGGTAGCAGGTTCGATGTCGATATCGATATCGATATCACCAGCACCCGAGTTCACGAAGACGGTGCGTGTCAAGAGGTTGTTCAGTTGCTTGGTGATGCTAGCGATACTGGCTGTGGCTACGTCGGCGACTTGATCTCGATAGACAAAGACGGACACGACAGCGACGAGAATGGAAATGGAGAGGGAGAGGAAGCGCATCGGGAAGGTATGAGTATGAGTGCATGCGATGCGACGTGATGCTTTATATACAAGACGACGGCCAATGCGACGGGGCACGGCAGATCTAGATACAGTAAGGGGTGTAGCTTGTAGCTTGTAGTACAGTAGGTAAAGGTATTGAGTGAGATAGATCTAAGAAAGGAAATGCAGACACATCACCATCACCAATCGCCCGTCTCGGTGTCATTCTTCATCCAGCATTTTCTAGCCTGCCATGGATGGACGATTTGTGATCATGTACAAATCAACCCAAGCTCCAGACCAGGACCCGACCAGGACCCTGCTGTAGGGAAAGACCCCGCCATCCCACCTCTAGCGCCTCCTGCCATCTTGCATCTGCGGTACCTGTCGTCTTAGTTTCCCCGAAGTGGCACATGCGCCGCGTCTTACCAACACCTTACATCAGCAGCATCCTCCGTTAAGGCTGGCTCGGGCTGGGTAGCGTTGTTGATGCTGCTAGCCGACAGATATATAGCCCGCCGTGCATATTTTGGTAAATACCTAGGTACCAACCGGGTATTTTAATGCAGCAACCCTGAGCGGTCCCCCCGATCAACCCACTGCTCGTTCACTGGCCTTTCTAATTGCAACTCGGCAAAGGAACGTGACAAAGGTCTTTCCCTCCTCACTCGGTCAACGTGGGCCTGTAACATAGTGACTGTACCTCGAATTGCTCAGTCGATATAATAGGACGCTGTCCACCGAAAGCGATGTAATAAGCTGCCGTTGATTAGAAATTAGTCCGTCAATTTGGTCTTGGTCCGTGGTGTTTCACATGACCATTCGTATATTGATGGATCAGTGGGGGGCTGGAACTAGCGGAATCATATTTCGAATAAGATAACTGTCGGAGTCTTTGAGGTCACAGCAAAGGCCACTACTACCTGCATTTGAAAGCTTTCGTTGGTACCTAGTTGCTCTCCCTGTCGCTGGTGTTCGGCTCACTAAGTACATAGTAGGTGTCGGAGAGTCCAAGGTATGTGAATTCGAAAGCAACCACCTCGACTACATGAAGTGGTCTTGTTAATGGAAACTCTTTTGTTGAAAAATATGATTGTGTACATATATGTAGATATATAGTCCTCTTCCATCTGAGCAGTAGGTGAAGTCCAACACCCAATTGGAAGACAACAGGACAGACAGGTTGACAGGCATGACAGGTTCCTACGTAGGCGTACCTAGAGGTAGGTGTCGATTGCTCTGTCCCATTGGCCCAGAGCCTCAGCGCAAGCTCCAGGAGGTACCCACTGCCGGCCGTACCATGGCCAAGCCAGAACCATCTGCAGCCTCAGGTCGACAATCGCGCTAGAGATACCTACCTCGCCTACCTGCGGTACCTAAGCTACCTAGAGTAACCAACCGTTCCTGGAGGCATCCATGATCGAGAGAATCACAATCGAGTACTACATATTAACCCTCACCCTTCATCTCCGCCATCACCCGGCATCTACACATCGAAAATGGAGGGCTTATATTACAATGTGAACAACGGGTAAGCTGCCAAGCTATATGGTACAGAGAACACATGCTGATGCTCGAGCCATAGCTACATCGAGGGCATCGTTCGGGGATATCGAAATGGCCTTCTCACCGGTTCCAATTACACCAACCTCACGCAGTGCGAGACCATCGACGGTCAGTGGTCTCCTGTCCCGCGCATCACGCACCATGTCACCGCGACCCGCCCTAACTTGAGCAGATCTGAAGCTGCAGCTCGGCCCTGCTTACGGCGACTTCCTCGCCGCCCTGCCGCCGAACCCGTCCACCTCCTCGCTCGCCACCAAGACGACCGACAAGCTGGTCTCCGAGTTCCGATACGTCCGCTCCAACGCCGTCGGGTCCCTGGCCCAGTTCCTCGACTACCTCACCTACGGCTACATGATCGACAACGTCGCCCTGCTCATCACCGGCACCCTGCACGAGCGCGACACGCGCGAGCTGCTCGAGAGATGCCACCCCCTCGGCTGGTTTGAGACCATGCCCGTCCTCTGCGTCGCCACCAACATCGAGGAGCTGTACAACAGCGTCCTGATAGAGACACCCCTGGCCGCCTACTTCAAGGGCAGCCTGAGCCACCAGGACCTCGACGAGCTGAACATCGAGATCGTGCGCAACACGCTGTACAAGAACTACCTCGAGGACTTCCACAACTTCGTCAACACCCACCCGGACATGTCTGGCACGCCCACCGCCGAAGTTATGAGCGAGATCCTCGAGTTCGAGGCGGACAGACGGGCCATCAACATCACCCTCAACTCCTTCGGCACCGAGCTCAGCAAGACGGACCGCAAGAAGCTGTACCCCAGCTTCGGCCGGCTGTACCCCGAAGGCACCCTGATGCTCTCCCGTGCCGACGACTTCGAGGGCGTGCGGCTGGCGGTGGATGGCGTATCTGACTACAAGAACTTCTTCGATGCCGCAGGCCTCGGCGGTGGCCCATCAGGGCCAGGGAACATGGCCGGCGGCTCCAACAGCAACTCGAGAAGTCTGGAAGACATGTTCTACCAGAAGGAGATGGAGATTTCCAAGAATGCTTTCACGAGACAATTCACATACGCCATCGTATACGCATGGGTGAAGCTTAGAGAGCAGGTAAGTCTAGTAGACTAACAGGCCTCCCCCCCCCCCCCCTGATCCGTCTCGATACACGGGCTAATTGATGACTTTCTAGGAGATACGCAACATTACGTGGATTGCCGAGTGCATAGCACAGAACCAGAAAGAGAGGATCGGCAACTACATCAGCGTGTTCTGATGGAAATGGCGAGATATCTACAGATTTGATTTTTTTTTGTTTCTTTCATTGTTTGGCACTGATAGCAGTCTTTTCCTTTTATCACTGTAGTACTAATGCAAGAGGATACCACCATATGGATGAGCTGAAAGTACGAGGGCACCCCTGCTCAAAAGAATCGTAGTAGATGATGTTGGCGTGGCGTGGACGTGTCGGCAGGTCATTCATCCCAAGGCTTGGTGGTGTTGTATATTACATAGTAGACAAGCATTACATGCACAGGTTTCTTGAAACTACCTATCATACACTTGCTCGGCTCGGCTTGCTGTGTATGACTATAAGGTGATCTGGCCCTTGTAGGTTGCCTCGGTCAAGCCTAGCGTCTCGGTTAGGTGCTGCCACCGGGCACTTCCTCTCTCCTTCCGCTTCATGTAAGCCAGCAGTTTCTGGCGCTTGTGGACCATCAGTCTCAGGTCCCGCTTACCGACCTTGTCTTTGTATCCCCGGTTCTTCTCCAGCTGGTTCGCCAGGGCTCGGATCTTGGCGGTCAGGATGGCGATCTGGACCTCGCTGCTGCCGGTGTCGGGCCCTCCCCGAATGGGCTTCTCCTCCCGGAGCTGACCTCTGGAGAGAGGCTTGGGCGGGAGCGTGATATCTGTCTCGTGGCGGCCGAAAGTCTCGATGCACCTCCGGATGTTGGCATGGCGCTTATCCTTGGACGAGCCCTTCTGCAGGTCGACGATGCGCGTCAGGGCCTCGAGGGCCCTCGTGTGCTGGGCCTCGTACTCGAGGTTCTTCTCCTCCTGCAGGCCAGGGTTCGCGCGGGTGAAGTCGCTTTCGAGCGGCTTCGTTAGGGCGTAGGCGTTGGCGACGGCGGCGTCGAACTCGCTCTTGGCGACGAGGTTGTTGAGGATGTGCGGCGACGTGGGCAGCGGGTGGGGTTCCTCAATGGGGTTCCCGTCGTCGTCGACGCGCGGCGTCGAGAGCGGCGCCTGGCCGGCCGAGTCGAAGGACTCGACGAAGGGCGTGGTGAAGCCGCGGATGGGGTCGCCCCTCGCGGCCTGGCGCTCGGCGGCGATCTCGGCGCGGCGCTCGTGGTGGGCGTTCTTGCGCTGCTGCATCTGGGCCCAACGGTAGGGGTCCTGTTTCGCCAGACGGCGCTTCTCCTTGTCGGTCAGGGACGCGGTCTGGGTTATGGGGAGGAAGGCGGGCGTGGGCGGTCTAATGGCTGGCCGGAGGCATACTATCACCATTTTCTGGTCAATTGCTGAATTCTGCGACGAGGGAGCTTATTGCGACTCACATGAGATGCCGCTGAGGCCTTGCCTGCCTGGTATCCTAGGCGGCATGTTGGTGTATATGTAAATGAAATCGGGGATAACCACTCTCAATGAGCTGGGCGTCGCATACGCATATGCGTATCTTGAACTTTTTCGGCCAGCACGAAGAGGCACAGCTACCTACAGGCTCGACCCCACTGTAACGACAAGGCCGATGAATAGAGGTAGACCCCTGCAGTCGTCGCAGTGCCCGGGCGCCCCATGCGAGTCTTGTCCGGGTAATTACATGCTCCGACTCCGATGCCAATCAAGTGACAAGAAGCCAGTGTAGGATTGTGTAGACGCACCTACATCGGTCCACGCTGGATGGCTGGTCTTATCTTATCGCGTCAACTAGGCCCCCCCCGCGGACAGGACCTGCAGCGTGACTCTCGCTTACCCTAGGCCGGCCGGACCAGACCAGCCCACCAGAATCCGAAGCCCCAAAATTCCTGGCAATTTTGGCAGCCATCGCGAACTTTTCCCCTCCCTCCCTCGCACCCATCACGAAGTTCGCGCTCAACCAAAACAATCGCCTCACATTCCCTCCCCCTCCCCCCTGTACGCGCAACTCCAAATCAAGATGGCGCCCGCGAACCTTCCCGCCTGCATGGCGGCCACGTCCCAGGACATCGAGACCCTGCTGGCTGCCCAGTCGCACCTTGGCTCCAAGAACTTGCAGGTTCACATGGAGCCCTACCTGTGGAAGACCCGTGCTGATGGTGTCAACGTCATCAACATCGGCAAGACCTGGTAAGTCGGTTATGGGTACAGTCCTGGTCGCAGTCGTGATCGCATCTGCTACGTCTCTGGGTTTCGCTGGGTTGTGCGCGATCTCGAGCGTTTCCCAACTTTGGGCGCAATCCCGAATCTCCAACCTCAAGCGCAATGACGGACACCTAGCTAACCACCACTCTACCATCGACAGGGAGAAGATTGTTCTCGCGGCCCGCATCATCGCCGCTGTCGACAACCCCGCCGACATCTGTGTCATCTCTGCCCGTCCCTACGGCCAGCGTGCCGTCCTCAAGTTCGCCTCCCACACCGGTGCCGTCGCCATCGCCGGTCGTTTCACCCCCGGTTCATTCACCAACTACATCACCCGCTCGTTCAAGGAGCCCCGTCTGATCATCGTCACCGACCCCCGCACCGACGCCCAGGCCATCAAGGAGGCTTCCTACGTCAACATCCCCGTCATCGCCCTCTGCGACACCGACTCTCCCACCGAGTTCGTTGACGTTGCCATCCCCACTAACAACAAGGGTCGCCACGCCATCGGTGCCGTCTGGTGGATGCTGGCCCGTGAGGTCCTCCGCATCCGTGGCACCATCCCCAACCGCGAGAGCATCTGGGATGTCATGGTCGATCTGTACTTCTGTATGTGAAACCATTCAGCCCCACCTGATAGATGATGTCCTATTGTGTTCGACTAAAGCTAACAACCGCTGCAGACCGTGACCCTGAAGCCGAGGCCGAGGAGAAGGTCGAGGAGGAGAAGGTCCCCGGTGCTGACGAGGTCGGCCCCGCTGCCATTGAGACCGGCACCTTCGGCGGTGCTGGCCCCGGCGAGTGGGAGGCTGCCCCCGCTGGTGGCTTCGGCGGTGCCCAGGCTAGCTGGGACGGAGCCAACGATGAGTGGGCTGGTGCTGTTGGCACTGGTGCCACTGCTGCTGCCACTGCCCCTACCGGCGAGTGGGGTGCCACCGACACCAAGGAGACCACGTGGTAGGATCACGATCAAGGTCAACCTGAGGAGTCCGCTGGCGAACCCAACAGAATCAGCGCCACCGAATGGTAAGAACTGGGTCGTAAGCGATGGAGGCCGCTTCGAACACAGATTTGTAATCGCTTGACTGCACACTTCCTTGTGGGTTCAGCGAGCAAAACACGAATCGAAATACAGCATAGCCTGGGGTACGGGTCAACTTGATCGTACTAATGAGGGAAAGATACCGAAATCAGTTGATAATGAGTTGGCGATATGGATCTGTTGCTTCTGCAGGTGACTGTCTTGTCTGGCGTCTGTCAGCTGAGGATGGGGAATGCCCTGTATGGTCAAAGGGATGGACTTAATCGTGATCCCGCCCATGCTCCTAGGTAGCAGATAAAATGAATCATTGCCTTTGTAATTGTGCAGGGTGTGGCATGAACGAGACCGTAGCTCGGCGTTCAACTGCATTGCTCATTATCAGCTGATTATTATTAAACTACCTACCTAGGTTAACTACGAGTCAACTAGCAGTAAGTTATCGATCGAGAGTACTCGTATGCTCTGCGTATCGACTAGTACCTACCTATCGAATAGCGCGATCCATTCGCAGTCATCTTCTCCTTTCCGAAAGGTTTATGCGACAACCTTGTCTCCCTTTGTCAGAGAAGGTTCATAGGTATAACAAGCGCAGCTTCTTCAAGCATTACGAGGTGCACAGTCTCCTTTACGCAAAAACATACTGCCTCATATCATTGCCGGACACTACACTCGCCGGGGTGTTCAGACAGCATACAGCATACATCGTATTCGCGTATGATATGTTGTATGTGGGTTGTACTTTAATGGGTTACAGATATGGCTGGATACAGACCAACGGTTCTGTTGCTGGTTGGACATGACCAACTCGGCACCGCCAAGTGAAATCTCCTATATGTTGTGATCGCAACCTGTACCTACCAACAATGCCCGGCAATTGGGTAGATGCGTTATGTAGGTATGTGCAAGAAAAGTCCAACTGCAGTGTGACGATCACATGTCATGCAACCTTAAATCTCGCGTCCCCGCGCTCTTCATTCTGGCGCTTCTGGCGCTTTTCTTATCAGAAAGCTGTTCTTCCTCGTCATTTCCTCCGTTCATTCCTCTTATCTCGCTGAGTAGTTTGGTAATGACTGTGGCAAGAAATGTGATATGTCGATTTGTGAGACCAGGCCCTAGTCGTCCCTCAGTTTGTACCGCAGATACATGTTCTTCTCGGGTTTCTTGGCCGAGTGGTGGTTGCGATCCATGAGGAGCGACCTGTCGGGGACAACGTGGTTACCGGCCTCGTCGGAGAATTCAAAGTCGAACAGGCCGACCCAGTAGGCCGTGATCAAGGCCATCTCCAGCTTTGCGAATTTCATGCCCACTGTTTTGGCAAGGCGCATTGATTAGCATTTGACGCAAGTCATCGACCAGGTACATAGGGGGCTAAGTAGGTCATGAATAAGCAAAGTTCAAGGGGGAAAATAAACTTACGGCAAGGATGACGGCCCGAGCCCCAGCCCATGTACGCATGCGGCGTCTTCTTGTCCTCGGCGTTCTCCTCGAAGTAGCGCGACGGGTTCCACTTCCACTTCTCGGTGTACCAGTCGCCGAACAGGCTGTCCTCGATCAGGTAGATGGCGTAGGCGCCGTCGGGGATGACCTCACCCGAGGTGCCGATGGGGATGTCCTTGCCCGACGTGTTCTTGCGGAAGGTCGCGCCGGGGAGGCAGAAGCGGATCGTCTCGCGCAGCGCCAGGTCGATGAGCGGGAACTCGCCCTCCCATTCCTCGATGGTCAGGCTGCCGAGCACGTCGGCGCGCGACTGCGACGGCGCGCTGCGGTGCTTCGCGATCACCCCGTCGACCTCCTCGCGCAGCCGCGCCATCCACTCGGGGTTCTGCGTCAGGAAGACTTGCAGGTAGCCGGCGTTGATGCCGCTGTTGAGCTGCCCAGCGAACAGCGCGCCGATCTCGAACTGCGGGGGTTTGTCAACATTGCTGGTATGTTTATATGCTGTCTTGCTTGGGGAGGGGGGGGGGGGGGGAGCGTCGTTGACAACCAGGTAAGGAAGAGCAATGAAGGAGAAACCTTTCGAAGTCAGACGAAGAGGAGAGGGGCGGAAACTTACTCCGACAATGTCCTGAAGAGTGAGTCCCCTGTCTATCAGGAACTGCAAGGCATCGTTGCCCTTCTTTCCCGTCGCCTTGCGCTTCTCGATGATGTCGCGGAAGACGAAGGCAAGCTTGGCACCGTAGTACAGTCGCAGATAGTGGTTCACGGTAGGCAGCCAGGGGAAGATGACCTTGGCGAACGAGTCGGACTTCTCGAACCAATCGAAGATGGACAGCGTGTGCTTCAGGAGCTTCGGGTCGTCGGCGATGTCGTTGGCGCCGACGGTGCGCATGGTCAGCTGATAGACGATCTCGTAGAAGCTCTCGAACGGATCCGTCACCCTCCAGTCCGGGTCGGCCTTGGAGGGGGGTGCGGCGGCCAGCACATCGCAGGCAGCGCGGGTGTCGCCGGTCAGCAGATCCAGGTTCTTGACGAAGTTTTCCTTCTTCATCAGGGGCACGAGGGCCTTCTGGAACGTGTTCGCGAAGTTGTCCTCCTCTCTATGCGCGCTAGGCGGCTGCGGCTGTCCTGTCAGAAGCTCCGCGAAACTAGAACGTGAGAGGCCGTGTCAGCACATGGACGGCATGTATATGTCTAGACGGCGCTATTCGGTTGGCCGTTGCTGGCCGGGTAGAGAATAGTCGCGGCCAAACCCTACGAGCACGCGCACGAAAAGGAGACAACGTACGCTAGGGGGAAGTTCAGTTCTTTGCTCTCAAAGAATAGCTTCCTGCCCTCGACACCGGATATCCCTATCAGCTGCTTCTTGCCGACGTAGAAGCTGAAGTTGCCCGTCTTGGAGGCCGCCAGCGCCTCCCTGGTGAAATCGGCGCGGCGGCCGTAGTACCACTCAATGGCCCCCATGATGGGCCAGTCGCCCTTCTTATACCACATGGGCGCATTCTTGGGGAGCGCCGGCCGCCAGAACAGTCGGAAGAGTAGGGTTGCGGCTACGGTGAGCACCGAGACCCAAACGGTCGGCGACCACTCCTGCGGCCGCAGCGCGGTCGACAGCGTGGCGCTCATTTTTGGATTATGCGATTCGATGCGAACAAAGAGGCGCTCGGAACGTGGCTGCGGCGTGGTGGCACACGACGTGGTGGTTTATATTGCTTCTGGTCACGCAGAACCCATGTACGGTTGTCAACAGACAGATATGCAATCGCTACACGTTCGGCTTTCTGTATTTTTGGAGAGTGTAGTAACTTGTTGGCAAACCATCAGCGGAAAGCCTCGAGATGGATGTCAGTCAGGAATGTCAGCGGCGCATATTCAGATGTTTATAAAAGCACGTACACACAGGCGGCAGGCAGGATTTCTAACCGAGCTGGCAGTCGGCAGGTAAGCGAGCTAGCTAGGTACGAGTACGGTAGAAGTATTTTACGATTTCGAATGCCATGCTATTTACTTTGTCTTCCGGCTCATGGCCACTGAAGGGGCGGGAAGCTAATCCCAGCGTATGGGTTGTTGGCAGGCTTGCCAGGCATCCAGGCTCGGGAAACCAAGATCCGGCTGCACTAACATCGTACGCACGCTTGAGAGGTCGCTTAACAAGGACGCTTAGCTTGAACGAGGTACGTGTCGTGTGTATTGTTAGGTACTTACAGTTGTCCGTGGCCTGTCAGAAGCCTGTCCATAGGGCAGTAGGAGTTGGAGGGATGGATGGATGGATCCATCACCAGATCCACCCTTGCTTGTCTAGAGAACTATCACAGTTTAGCAGATGCACAACTACTGCTAGGTACATGAGGTGCCGAGTAGTTCAATTCATTGCTCTCTACCTAGGAGGTGAGGGAAATAATCAGATACACCCCAGCTCCTATTCGACTGCTGTAGAGACCGACACACTTACACACACACACACACACACACACACACCTCCGCATGCATCGCACGTACATAGATAATACAGCAAACGTACCTAGGCGAGGAATCTGTCACATCTGCCACAAGCGACGTCTGTGTCTCGGCGCTGGGTTCTGAGTTTCGGATGCACAACAGAAACCACGTCGTCGATTACCCCGCAACCGGGACACAATATACCGCTGCTCATATACTCTTCCCCTACCTGGTAACCTAATTTAAAGGGGCTATCTACCAGTGTGCCGGTTCGGGTTCGCGGACGGCTTCTTCGATGCAGCGTCAGCAGGCAGAAGAAGTCTGGTTCTGCGGTTCCGTCCGGGTAGATTTCTGGGTACATACATGTAGGTATAATATCACCCCTTATGATCTACTGGTACGTCCGTTATTGGCCTCTATCTAAGCCCTACTCGCCGGGCCTGCCCGAGTACCGAGTTGTGCAAAAGTGCTGGGGGGAAATCGTGATGGTGATGCCGGGCTTATGGGGGGTCGGGGGTCACCTTGGTCAGATCGGTGGTTCTAGGTTTTACCAAATGCCAAGTACCTATGCACCGAACTTGGCTTAGCGCAGTTGCTGCTTTTTCTCAGGCTCGGCTCAGCCAGCTATCAGTCAGGTGACTGTGAAACGGCCATTATGCATTTATGTATTGCTTTATGCAGCAAGAAGCACACTTGGAAACGGTTCAAACCCTTAAAACGGTTCCAGTCCTTAAAACCGTTACAGCCGAGTTTAATGAACAAGGCCTACTAATGACCTATAAGCACGGCTTTTACACAACTAGACAATCTATTAACGCCTTATTACCTATTATTTTTAAAGCTATAAGTATTTTCTAAACCATATATTATTATATACCTTAGAGCATATCGTTGGGATAAAAGCTATTTATTAATTAAGGTCTTAATAGTTGCTTAATATATGCCTATAATAAAACTAATAATGTAGTTCGTTTAGTTGGAGCCTTGCTAGATACACAGTAGATTCATCATTATTATATAGACATTACGTCTATGCATCATGTGTCTAAGAATACCTACCTTGTTGTCGGTATAGCAGCTGGATATCCGCCCAGCTTTTAAAACCCATGTCACTCAGTTACTCAAGTACATAGTATTACAATCGAAGCCATCTACAATGAAACTGCTCACCCTACACCCCTCATCGCGGTCAACCCGCCGCGACACTTAGTCACTCACTCAAACCGCTCCCCCCAGGGCAAATAACAAACCGCCGCATCTCCCGTACCCCTCTCGCGCCCAACCCGCCGAAACACCTCCAGGGTCTCCTCATCAGGCCTCCAATCCCTCAAGTGGAAAAAGAAGCGCCACACCTTCCCATCGGCAGCGGCGCCGGCGTATTTCTCATCCCACCCGTCCCCGGCGGGCTTGTCCGCGGGGAAGCAGACGACCTGCCACGGCCAGTTATCTACGTCGTCGAGCTCGCACTGCAGGACCGCGGATTCGAGGACCGGCATCTCGGCATCGCAGCCGCGCGCAAAGGCTGCTAAGAGCGCGTTGAGCCGCGCCGAGTCGGGCCGCGAGCGGAACGGCTCTTCATCCTCGTCGTCGGAATTGGTGCGCTCGGCGTCGATCGTCTCGGGCGCGATGGTCTCTTCGAACTCGTCGTAGTACGCCTCTGCTGCGTCGAGGTCTTCCTCGGTGGCGCCGTAGCCGGGGGGTAGACGCTCGAAGTCTAGGTCTTCGGGTAGCTCGGGTTCGAGTTCGTCACCGCCGTCGTCATCGTTGCCGGATCCGGATCCGGATTCGGGCTTGAAGAGCCATTTCCCGTCCGGGCTGCGCATGGTGACGTTTACCTGCAGACTCTTGACCCTCTCCCAGACCGGCGGCGGCGGCGGGGATGCCGCGGAATCAGGGTCGGCGGCGGAGGCGGGCGCGGGCGGGTCGAAGAGGCAGGGGTGGACGGAGCCCTCGATGAACACGTCGGCGCATCCCGCCGTAAGCCTACGCAAGGCGAGACTGACGGGGTCGAGAGCCGCGGGGTCCGGGCCGAGAAGGTCGGGGAGGATCTGGAATTTACTAGTTCCCGGCACGGGCATCTTAAAGCTGAACCTCTCGACCGACGACGGCAGGGCCGCGGACTCGACGGCCTGGACGAGGCCCTCGCGCCAGATCCGGGGCATGTGATGGTAGAGACCCCAGCTGGTGGAGTGGGTGCTCGATAGATCCCATTCCACGCGGGATGCGTTGGGCATCTTGGTCGTCAGAGCTAGGGCTAGGTGGGGGTGCAGGTGACATGTCAGGGAGTTGACGTAGAGCTCTTTGATCATTGGTAAGGGTGGGAAGTCGGTGACGTCGTTTGACACGTCGAGGAGGGAGAATCTGAGGCGTGTGTAGTCCGGTGTCTGGGCCCTGGTGCTTTCGTTGGGCAAGTCTGGGCCATTGACTTCTAGGGTCAGAGACGAATCAGAGAGATTCCATGACGAGAGCATATCGAAGCAATCCCTCAATCGAGACGTCGTTCTCTCATTAATTGCCCGTCGTTCCTCGTCTGTAGCAAACGGTCTAGATGAAGACGACTTGGACGATGCAGGGTCAATCCCGAGACTGAGGGCGAGACGCCGCAGAAAGGACCGGCGCTGTGGAGTCATGATGCGACGGAGGGCGTCCAGGTCCTCGGGGCTGGTGGAGAGTCTCAGGCTCTTAAAAGTGAGTCTTTCGACGGCATATTGAAAGCCGCGTGACACGGCGGCGAGGGCCGGCCGCGCGTAGGGGAGGTTGCGGTGTTCCCAGACGGGATAGGAGTCCTCGCCTACGCGTCTCCCCACGAAGCCGACGATGCGTTGGTGAATTTCGGGCGGTAGCTTGTCCATGTTGGCGATGGCGATGGCGATTGAAGCATGGTGAGTGCACTAGAAGGAGATGAGCAGGCGGCTCAGATTTCGTAGCCGGCTACTGTCGAACGATGGGGTATGACGACAGTACATTTTACAAGACCTCAGTGCGCCCGCTATAGCCTCTAGTTCAGGTACTAGCTCTCACTTGGCTGCATAAGTTAACACCAGGTCGTTGATGCTGTTTGGTTTCATTGGAAAGCTTTACCTTTCCGAGATGCGTGATTGCTTATAATTCTAAGCATCAAGGGAAAACAAAGCTTAAGAAGTTGTAACGGTGACCTTAAAATGTTAGCAGAGATTCTATAAAAATAAAGTAAAAGCTTTTAAATTTTAAGGTTTTTTAAAGCTAGAATATTCTTTGAATTAGGGAAAAAAGTGGGCCCTTTCTAAAAAGTGGAACAGGTTAAAAAGAAGAAGTGCTTATATATAGAAACGGAGCACGTATGACCTGCTGGTCACAGCTGAAATCTTTTGGTTTTATATCGCAGTGGGTTACTCCATACTTACCTTCTGTGATATTATTGTTCAACCTCACGAAATAATACATGATGTAATCTTTCATTCAACATTTAAACTTCAGCATCTTACATGTAGTAGGTACACCACTATACTGCCCATTACTTTGCATAATACCCATCTCCCAAGTCCTTACCTTTACCTACCTAAGCACACACACAACACATAGTCACGGGTAAGTGGCAACACGCGCTGCCGTTCAACAACACAATAATATCCTCTCCAGCAGACGTATATAAGTACACTCACTAGGTACATACCCAAAGCAGATGAGAGACACCACACATCTTCCATGCCACATGACATGACAAGACAGCATACATACTATACAATATCACCTCCCCTTCTCCCCTCTCCACCCCCCTCCCAGGTAACTCAGCCTTAAGCCTACCACTTACTGCACCTCGGCAACCCCAATACAATACCAGTAAGTCCCCCAGAAGCTGCTCCCGCAATTCTCCCCATTCGACCCGAGCACCTTATTCCAGGCATACAAATCAACCTCGCGGACATCATCCGCTCCGCGAACAGCGCGCACCAGTCGCCGTCCTGCGCCTGCGCGTAGGCATTGCAGTCATCCGCGGCATTGCCCTCCTGCATCGGCGAGGGGAGCGTCGGCGTCGGCACCGATGGGTTGTCGGTGGTCTTGGTCGGCGTGGAGCCCCCGCCCCCGCCCACGCCCACGCCCACGCAATACGCGGACCCGAGCCAGAAGTTGGTGAGACAGTCCTTGCTTACCGCGGGGTTCCAGGCGAAGAATTGGTCCGGCGTAATGTCGTACTCGGCCTCGATGGTGTCGCACCCGTCGCCGTCCTCTACTACATGCCACCTGTTGCAGTTGGTGGGCTGGCCCGAGTGGGTCGGGCCCGGGGGACCGGCGGTGGGGGTTGTTGTCGGTGCTTTGGTCGTGGTTGTGCCTGTGGCGTCTGGGCGCACGTAGTCGGGGGCGCGGATACAGTAGGCGTAGCCTGTGTTGTGTGAGTATCGGGGTCAGTATTCTCTCTTCTCTTTTTCGTTTTCTTTTTCCGGCAAGGGGGGAGGTGGGAGGGAGCCTCAGATTTGAACAAGAAAGAGCTTTGGGGTTGACATACTCGGCCACAGGTTACCGCAATCCTTTCCTACGATCGGATTGTACTCGTAGAACTGGGCGATAGTCAATGCATAGTTGGCTAGGATATCATCGCTAGTATAGTGATTAGCATGAGAGCGCCACACAATTGCCAAAGGCCAGGCGTGAGACGAGTGCTGCCTTACCAAGTCCAGTCTGGGTATGCGTCGGCGAATTGCGTGCAGTCTTCGGTTGCGCCCTCCTATTTTGATTGAGAATCAGCATGATACTTCCGCCACCTTTTGATCATTGCTGAGTGTGCCACGAACCCTGATCTCAAACTCGTAGCCGGGGCCCACGGGATCCGGCGGCGGGTCGGCGAAGACGTTCTTGGCGCAATACCGCACCTTGGGATCCATCTTGCACTCGCCGCTCGTCAGGTTCCCGAGGTCCGGGTTCCAGCGCTCAAGGTCCTCCAGATCCACGACCCAGACGGCGGCGGCGAACTCGCACGCGTTGCCGTACGACGTTCCCGTGATGTTCTCGCTCAGCATCATCTCGCCCACGAAGTAGCGCGCGCAGTCCTCCCGCGTCTCCGGCGCCAGGGGAAGCGCCGTGGATGAGAAGATCGGTGCCCCTGTGGATACCGGGTCAAGCGTCGTGATAGCCGTGAAGGCTACCGTGCCCGTGGGACGTACGGTGGTTGCACCTGGACGACCGGAGTAGGTGTTTACTGTACAAGGGGTTGGAAGTCAGCAAGTGAGATAGCTATAGAGTCACCGCGCGGCGATAACCGACACGACTACCTGCGGGAGAGAGGGGGCGGGAACTCACTATCTCCAACGGGTTGAACGCAATAGCTTTCGTAAGCGTACAGGTTGGTACAGTTTGCGTTGATACCGGGGTTCAGGAAACGGAAATCCTCGAGCGAGATGCCCCAATGCAACGTGATGAGGTTGCAATACTCATCAGGCAATACCTGGTAGTAACGCCCGCATCTCGTGTTGACGCCCTCGGCAATGTCAGTGGGGACGGGGACTGGCTCCGTTGCGCTCGTGGGGGCAAGTGTCGTCGATGCTGGGTCCTTGTATGGCGTGCCCGGAACGCCGATACACAGCTGATCTCCTACGAAGCGGTCGATGTTGCCACACGCGGCGCTGAGTTGCTACGATCATGGTCAGGGGCTTTCATCTCGGACGTGCCAGTTTGGATTGACTTACAGGATTCCACTTGATGAGCTGGGCTTGCGAGAGTTCCGAGGCTTTCGCGATAGCCTTGCAGGTATCGTTGGCCTTGACGGTGTAAACCGAGCAGGTGTTGGTCAGGCACAGGGATCCCTTTGTCGGGAAATCCGAGCAGAACGATCCCAGGTTGTTGTCCATCAGGAGCCAGGACGTGCCTATCCCCTGCGATTTGGATATGCTATGACAATCATCTCCGGGCTGGATTTGATATGTCTTGCCCGCGCATGCAGAAGCTGTCGGCGCCGGTAGGTCGGATCTAACCATACACAATGTAAGTGGGAAGTCGGAAAATGACAAGGTGTACTTTTTCACTTACAGGGTGGTTGGCATAGCCCACGTTGTTCGCGGCATGTTAGAAACACGGCAACTAGAGGTCTTCGACTCGTAAATGGACTGGCTTGCCACCTCGGGGCCGTCGTAATACGGCGATCCGGCCTGCATGCGCAAGTTGTTGACGAAGCATAGGTCACATGCAGAGGCGGCGGTTGTGTCGTTGTCGACACCGCCAAGCCAGTTATTGCTGCCACCTGTTGGCACAAAACTCGGATTAGCACCATGGCGATGAATGGGTTTGGATTCGTGTCGAGGGAAACATGACAGAACGAAAACACTCACTGCCGGGATCTGATAGCGCCGCATTCGTTCCAGCAACGACGTTGCAGAACCTTCCATTGTCTTTGATACAGCTCAACTCGTACAGATATCGCATAATGTTGGGCATGAGAGCCATCGGAAGTTCATCGCCAGTGTCCCCATCTTGGAGGTAGGTGTCATTAGAGCAAGCCGATATCACTCCCTTTTCGAAAGCTGCCAGCCCAGAACTGCATTCTGAGGTGCAGGTGTCCCCGAGGAGTCTCTCCGAATAAAAGTAGCCATACCGAAAACTGGAGGCAAAAGAGAGGCAATCGGGCACATCGACTGTCATAGCATCCAGACAGCCCGAGGAGATGTCTGTCGGCAGAGAGTCGGCATCATAGATCTGGACCGCGGACACGAAAGAAGGGTAAGAGAGAGTGATCAAGCACGATGAGAAGAGGCTGGTTCGCAGAGCCGCGAGCGCCGACCCCGTGAATTCCACCATATTGAATGCCGTACGACCTTGGACAGAAAAGCCTGGGAGCCGGCCACAGTCGTTGGAAACGGAGGCCAGTTATGAGGGATGCTTCGCTCCGTCTGACAGGCCGCGATGAAGGGCATGAGTTGACGCACGGTGTGCATGACCGGGACGTTCATTCTGAGATGTTGCTTGGGGGCGGAATTATCCGCCCGGTCCAGACACCAATCCTGCGTGATCCTTCCTTGCACTAGCATAGAACCCAGTTCTCATTAGTGCTTGTTGTTATGTCTCACGACATGTAATTGATTATAGTTCGCCTCTCCGATGTTACAGAGCCTCGAGACCGACGTGGCGATGGTAACCTTGGCAATTAACTGTACCGTAGCCTAACATGAAGCTATACACTATGTGTTTCTTGTTTCTCTCGTCAGCTGTTAAGCGCGTCCCGTGATGCTCATGGAGATATCGCCCCACGTATGAACAGAAGCCATGACAAATGGTAACGACACACTCGATTAGCCAGACCGTTGCACCTTTGAATTCTGCTTTCAGAGAGATGGGTAACTAACTAGAACACGATTCAATCCGACATCTATGGATTCATAGATGGCTAATCCATTAACAGTCTGTCTAACAAAATTTTACCACGCCAGCTCTATTGAGTAGCACTACACTACTGTCTCCGACGACTACGGATTGGGGCCACTGTCCCGCTTGTGTGGTTCGACCCTCTTCGGAGGATGGATTCCTCGAGTCGATCTTGCGGCCCGTCGGCCCCCTGGAACCCCCTTGACGGAGGTCCATTATCGCCACATACCGTCACATAAATTCTAGGCCAGAACCTCTAAGTCGCAAAGCCACCCTGTCGCTTCTACTCTATTGAATAGATCAATTAACCTATATAAGTTAAGTCTACATAGTATTTTCCTGAAATGTTTACTACACCTAACGTGTTTCAAGGTCGCTGTGTATATAGATTATTATGTATGTAGATCAATGTGTATATAGGCTACCATACTGTATAGTCGCACCGTAAAACCACTTTTACTGACATGTAAATCAAACTGCCTAGCTAGTTATATATACAGCTGTATTTTAGTCTGCCTTGCATATATAAATATAGTTAAGTTAATATATATAGCTATAGATTATTTTAGGTTGTTTTATATTGATTTATTGTCTTATAGAAACTGGTTGTATTGCTTCAAGTACTAAATGCCAAATGCCAAGTCCTTTGCCCATGAGTTTTCTGGCCTAGATTTAAACCTTTCCTCCGGTGCCAAGCTAGCAAAAAAAGCCCGAGATTGGCCACAATTTATAAATAGGTACCGTGCCATGACCCGGTGCACAAGGCCCTAGCGTACGTCCCATCAAGGCGTCCGCCTGTTATTTACGGAAAGATGGATTGCAAAACGTGATATAGGTGGGATAGTAGTTGACTGTTTATAATATGAGGGCAATAACTTGAAAATTTACTGAAATTTAGACGTACCTTTACTGCAACACCAGATGATAATACGAATCAGACTGTAGAGTAGACTTGGGGGCCCTAAGCGCCAGCAGGATGATACGCTGACATTCGACAAGGGGAAAGCCAGGCCAAGAGCGAGCACCGTGTGACAAGGTTAAGATGAGTTATCCGACGACTGACGGTCTGACTCTAATAGCGACGGCTGAGACGTGAGACCACTGGGAATCCTTCGGCGCTGATGGCGCTCTAGAGCGGCCGTCGCTATCTAGAGACCGCCTTTGCGCATGGACGGGTCCGCACCGTGATGTAGTCTAAGAAGCTTTGTGCGGAACATTCCGCCAGACCAGATTATAACACCGGTAGATGCCCATGGTAAACATGGGACAAGTTCGTCTGCTTCATCCCTTCCTTTGGCTAGCACTCAGCACCTAGCAGGCAAGATGAGGGCCTTGTGGAAATCCGCCGTCCTGGCGTCCGTCGCCTTCCAAAGCCGGGTGGTTCTCGGCCTGCCACAGCATGGTGCTACAACAGAAGAAGTACAGGGCAAAGAACCTGTCTGTCAGGCTCAGATCTCGTGAGTGGCAACCACCAGTCAACCACTTTGGCGGATTTGTGCTAACAGTGTAGACCCTTTGACTATTCGGCAAAGATCCGAAGCGCAGAAGGAGAACCCGGGCTTTGTTTCTTAGAAGAGGACCCCGTTTCCAACCTTCTGATGGGCCGCCAGTCAATGGAAGATGATGACTATTCGTGTTCAGAGACCAGCCCTGTAAGAACGGTAAGAGAACCCCAGACGTCCTAACCTTGAGCCCTGACAGGACTGACACCACTGCAGGAGCTTGTTGCTCCAAAGCAACTGGATATTGTAACTACGGCCCGAAGGCGTGCGGTACCAATGGTATCAGCCCCAACGAGGTCTGTTGGTCAAACTGCAATGCTCACGCCGAGTGTGGGCGGTATGCTGAAACCCCTGGACAGAAGTGTCCCCTGAACGTGGTGAGTGTGAAAGGATATGCCGAATCGATAATAGGCGAGTCCCTAACTTGCTTCAGTGTTGCTCCCAATATGGTTTCTGTGGCACAGAAAAGGATTTCTGCAAGGTAACCGACGACGAAGAAACAAGCTGCCAGAGTAACTGCAAACAGCCCACTTCAGGCTCTTCGGGCGGAAACGTGCTGAAGCGCGTTATTGGTTATTACGAAGGATGGGCCCATGACAGAGAATGCCAGAACATGAACTTCAAAGATATCCCTGTTGGCGCCTTGACTCATGCCTACTTCTCTTTTGCTTATATCACCCCCGGCAATTTCCTCATTGCACCTATGGACGACCTCAAGGCTAACCTATTTGACGACTTCACTGCCATAAAATCCGGGAATCCTGGGCTGAAGACGATCGTTGCCGTTGGAGGATGGACATTCAACGACCCTGGTGCCACCCAGACGGTATTTAGCGATATGGTCAGCACGGCCGCAAATCGCAAGGCATTCATCGGCAATCTCATGGGCTTCATGCGCAAGTACGGCTTTGACGGTGTTGATTTCGACTGGGAATACCCAGGTGCACCTGATCGCAGTGGTAAGAAAGACGACGGCAAGAACTTCGTGACATTCCTGAAGGAACTCGACGAGGTCAACAAGCAACAGCCCGAAAAGTATGTCGTCTCGTTCACGGTGCCCACCAGTTACTGGTACCTGAGATGGTTTGATCTTAAGGCTATCGATCATGTTGACTTTGTTAACGTCATGAGTTATGATCTTCACGGAATCTGGGACTCAACCAACCCAATCGGTAGTCAAGTCCTCGCCCACACGAACCTTACAGAGATCAAGTTGGCCCTCGATCTTTTCTGGAGGAACGATGTGAAACCTGAAAAACTCAACCTGGGCATGGGATTCTACGGAAGAAGCTTCCAGCTTTCCGACCCCACATGCCACAAGCCAGGATGCCAGTTCAAAGGTGGCGCCTCGCCGGGACCTTGCAGCAAAAACTCTGGCACACTCACATACAGGGAGATCATGGATGTCATCAAGAACAATAAGCTGAAGCCATATTATGACAAGGAGAATGCCGTGAAGTACATCACGTGGAATCAGGATCAATGGGTTTCCTATGTAAGACCACCGCGGCCGAGGGCTTCCAAGGCTCCAATCTCGAATTCCTGTTCGATGTATAGTTGACACGGAACACGCTGACATTTCTTAGGATGACCACGAGACGTTTAAGCAGAAGATTGACTTCGCTAATAAACAGGGCCTTGGTGGTACGCTCATTTGGGCCATTGATCAGGATACAGACGATCTGCAAGCCCTTCGCGGTATTGTTGGCGATAATAACCTCAAGTTATACTCCAAGCAGGCCCAAAAAAAGGACGATTGGGAGGTAAGTTGGCAGACCCCCCCCCTCCCCTTTCTGAAGTCCTTTCGTCTAACAATTCCTTCAGGGTGTATCGGTTCCTGACTGTTATGTAACCGATTGCGGTGGCCACTGCAACCCGGGTTGGCTCAAGATTGAGACACAGCCTTGTGGTGGTGCGAAGCCGGTCACTCGTCACTCGAAAGAGAAGGACAGCGAGCTCTGCTGCCCCCTCGAGGGTGCTCCCAACAGGAAAAATTGCCGATGGAGAGGCGGTGACCCGTGGTGCAACGGCCACTGTCAAGCGGGTGAAGTGACCCTGGAGCTAAACCGCTGGGGTAACGGAAAATACTGCGAAGACGGCAATAAGGTGTACTGCTGTGACACTGCCCTTGACAACAACTGCTACTGGGCCAATGTGGAGAAGGATTGTAATGGGGACGATGAAGTTCTGGTACGTTTCTTCCCACTTTCTATTCCCATATATGACAAGCTGACCCAGTCGATGGTAGACGTTTGCTGGAAACTGGAAGGATGGCGATGGCAAGAAACATGCCAAGAACCTAGAAGGCCTAAGTGGAAACGCCCTCGTGAAAGCCCTCAAGGACGAAGGTGTCTATTCATGGAAATATTACTGCTGTCCCAAGAAAGAGATCAACAACTGGGAGAACTGCGCCTGGTACGGAAGTCCATACAGCTGCTTCGATAACCACTGTCCCACCGGTCATTCGGTGCAACTGGCGACGGACGGCGACGGCGGAGGCGCAGGCTGCAATTATTTCAGAGCCCGATCATTCTGCTGTGATCCTGCCGGTGGCCAAAACCCCTTCCTACCCGTCTCTCTCGATAAGCTGTTCAAGGACCCGCCTACAGGCGATGATGTCGACTCGGATTACGACTTGGAGACAGATGATACTTGGGGTACCGGCAAGGCCAAGAGTAAAGACGACGAACCTTCCGACTCGGCGTTCCAGTTCGTCGTCCTGGCATCACCCGAGGAACTACAGGTATCACTGGACAAGCGTGACGGATCGCACTGGCTGCTGAACTGCGAGAATACTACTGACGGTCAGGAGGCTCAGACAGTCAAGATGATCTGCACTGATGTGTCCGAGGACAGCAACTGTTACAAGATTGGGCTCGGACACGGCGTTCCCGGAACCATCCTACAGATGCCACCGAACTGTGGACCTGGAAAGTATGCCGTGGCAGTCGACATGACCCTCTCAAAAGACCAGATCCTCCCAAGGAGTCTGCGTCGTAGTCTGTCCCATATTCCCAATGTCTATGACCTCACGTTTGACTATGACTTCACGCGCGTACCGCGCGACAACGGCGATACACAAGTGCGCATAGACTTCAGTAACGAGGTCGGTTACTGGGATGAGGTAGTGTCGGCGGCCGCGTCTAAGCGCAAGGGCAAGGCCAAACGATCTCTGGACGAGTTCCAAGGTAACCACGTCCGGTGGCTGGAAGAAGAGTACCGAGATGACGCACACATGGGGCTCGTGCCGCGAGACGAGTTGCACGCGCGTTGGTTCGGTTCCGATGTCCTTGACTGGCTACGCGAAATGCTGTCGCCCAAGATCTCCAGAGAATACCGGCACGTTCTGGACAAGACTTACTTGCTCAAGATCGTGGACGAGACGTGGAAATGTCCTCTCCACGATGGTCGTCTTCTCGCACAAGCCGAGACCGACGTCAGGGTCGAGTCCAGCTTCGGCTTCACGCTTATCTGTAAGCTGCCGGGCCCTGGCCAGAGCTTCGATCTGAGCCAGTCCTACCTCACTTTCACCAACAAGGGCGACATCACGGCCATCTTCCGCCTCGAGGCGTACTTGGACCTACACTACGACAGTGGGGAGAAGTCGATGCTCCGAGTGCCCTTCCCGGGCGCGACCTTCGACATACCGGGTATCGCCACCATCGGACCGGCCGTGAACCTGAAAGCGCGAGTCGAAGCCGGGCTCGTCGTATCTGCCGTCATGGAAACGCGCGTGGACGTGGCCTCTTGGGAGTTTGAGCAGACACTGCCCCCCAACGACGAATACAAGCCCAATGAGAAGGACAAGGCCGACTACGGCCAGTCGGGTGATTTCAACGGCGTGCAGCAGCCGGAATTTTACGCCGGTATCGCCGCCGACGGTCGCGCCAAGCTTCACGCCATCGCCGCCGTCGAATTCGGTATCAAGATCGCTGACAGGTGGAATGTCAAGGGCGATGCACTCGCTTCCGTCGTCGCGGATGGTTGGATCGAGGCCAAGGCTCACTCGTCGGCTACTACGACAGGCAGCTGTCCCTTCAACTGGGGTATAGACATTGGTGTTGACCTGTACGCGAAGGCCACGGCCCCTGACGTTTTCATGTGGAATCTGCCCAAGTTCAACCTCCCTGGCTCAGGCATGAAGCCCATTATCCCGATGAACAAGTGTCCAGACAGCACGGCCGGGCTACCAGAGAAGAGGGACACCGTGAGACTGCATACTGCACTGGTCGATGCCGGGGATGTCGCTGCTAACGCGAGCAATCCTTTCGATCTCGCCCCCAACCGCAGGTCTCTTGATAAGAGAGAGAGGATCACAGTGGAGCCAGTCATCAAGATTGGAGCCCAGGACCTGCTCTGCCCCGACAAGGGCCAAGGCAGTGACAAGAATGGCACCGCGTGCTCCAAGATCAGGGGCTGGGAGCCTGATCAATACTCGGCTGCCTTGAGACGACGATCTCTCATCGACGATGGCAATTCGTCCGACACCGAGATGTTGCATCAGTGGTTCGCTCGTGCCACTGACTACTCCCGTACCGTGAAGGCTTGTGCAAAGACAACCAAGGCCGGCCTCCAACTCCAAGTTCCTGCGTACGAGGGTAGCAGCAGTCTCAACCAGGTAAGTGGATGAGTCTCAAAACAGTGTTGAAGATGCCTTCTGTGAACTAACGATTGCCACTCTCTTCCCCATGCAGAAAGTCTCGAACCCGAGCGTATACGGATACAAGGAACCCGACAAGTGCAATAACTTCGATTTCGACGGCGACCGGCCGTGGCCGTCGGGCGGTTTCGACACCGACTGGGCTACCGAGCACATCCTGGAACTGCAGCTCGTAGCGCAATTCATCGACCAGGTGAACGCAGACGTGGGCAGGACCCTGCCCGACTACTCCACGAAGCCCGGATCAAGCCTGCAGACCTTCTGCCAGGCCCTCAACACGCTATGGGTGGGCGCTTCCGACAGCTCGAGATTCGCGCTGGACGGTGTTAAGCGCGATCCAATTCAGCATCCCCGGAAACGACAACAACTACAAGAACGAGTTTGTGCTCCTCGATTCCGGTGTCAACACTGCCAAGGAAAGGGTACGTCTTTTGCTTTGCCTCACTCCATCTCGTATCGAGAACTGAATTCCTTTCATTCCCCTAATTTTTTCTTTTTCTTTTTGGAGATCAAAGAATTCACCGAGCTCTGATATTGAGGTGACTTATTCATTGAGCAATTTGCTAACCCAACCCCCCCGCCACCAACAGATGTTCAACAAAGACCCAACAATCCAGAACGATGACACGATGAAGCAATACGAAGGTGACGGCGACCGAGCCGTCAAGAACCTCAAGGACGTCATGACAGCGATGAAGTACCTGCAAGACGGCACCATCGACACGCGCCTGCGGGCACAGAAGGTGCGCATCGCGAACCGGCTCCGCGAGCTCGAGCAGATCATGCCGACCTGGGTCCGCAAGGACACCAAGGGCCAGTCGTTCGGGCAGTGGCAGCCGATGGGGCTCGAGGGCCGGTGGAATACCTTCATCCGCGACAAGTGCGCCACGGCGCGCACCAAGGCCGTCTCCCACATCAACGACCACATGGTGAACCTGAGGAACGGCTACGTCAACGACTACCAGAAGGACCAGGCGAAGAAGCAGTCCGCGAACGGGGATGACACGCTGAAGGATCTGATTGAGAAGGTCGAGAAAATCGATGCCGAGTGGACACGGTATAGGCCCTTGTCTTGGACCAACCCGTTCTAGTGTGGTGTAGGTCAGACAGGCGGTCTGTGTTTTGATCACCTTGTTGTGTATAAACAGATCTATTACCGATTGTATGAGTGGATTGATGATTAGCGGATAAAATGTCCAATCATGTATTTGTCCTGAAGAGAGGAAGAGTAGGGGGTAGCTGTATATGAAGAAGCCATCAACACCATGTAGTCGTCATCCCAAGATTTTTCTTCGGATAAGAACGAGTTCACCAGCTGTCATCAAGACGTGCTGTCCGTCTTCGTTAATCCTCGCCTAGTAGACCGCAGGGCCAGAAAATAGAGGGGTCTAGAAGACATGGCGGGCGACGGAAACGAGATCGGGCAAGTGGCGCGATAGGACGTCGGTGGTAGGGGCGGCGTTGTCGGCGTAGATAGGTTAATAGATTGATAGATTAAGAGGAGGGTGGGGAGTGGGAAGGAAGGCTTGCGTTTTGTTGTATTGGAGCGACTTCAACAACTTCCTAGGAAGTCGCTCGGACGGACCGTCCTATCATACGTACTAAAATCCGTTTTACAGTAAACGGTTTTGTTTTTGTACAATTAACAGTAGGTACCCGTAGCATGTATTAGAAATTATACAGATTTTTGTTCGAATCATGGATGAGACTATGAAAAAGCGGGTCTTGCTCAAGCTAAAAGCGGCGTGGCTCAGGTTGGCTTCCCATTCCGGTTCGGGATGGTAATTGGAACCTATCTATGAGGATCCATGATTTTGTTTCCCTGAACAGCACTTGGATTCAAGGTTGTTATCCCTTGCATGGATGCATGGTTAGGTACGTAACGCATCGCTAAGCTGCCTACTACTGTGACCACTGACGATAGTCTTTCAACAGCAACCCGTCTATTGGAAAGTAGTAGTCCAAGTGCGCAGGTTTTGTTGTCAACCATACGTAAGTACCTACTGGTTTAGTTCGACGCCGGACTGCTACGTGTTTCCCACGAATTCAAGTATCGTGGTCAAGCTCGAAGAGTATGGACTTAGGTGCTGCTCCGTATGTCAATCGCCAGCGAAGCTCGGTAGCGTTTGCTGACTGACTGACGCGTCTCCATTCAACATCAAGCGAGATCGACGGCTTGCTTGCATAAGGACCCAGAAACTATACTACAGTACTTCATAAGCCCACGGTTTGGCCCACCACGCCACACTACCCGAGCTACCCTCGCCTACCTTACCGACTCGCCGAGTTACCTTGAGCCCTGCTGCAGTGACGCTTCGCTTAGAATCGTGCATTGGAAGTCTGGGCCATCTGCAGCAGGTTAGGCCGGTTGTATCGACACCGAATGTGCACGATTGCAATGCCATGCTATTACCTAGTATACTTGCAGCGTCAACTGACACAAATTTGTGAATAGTTCAGTTGTAAGAGGCACAGTTGTAAGAGGCACAGTTGTAAGAGGCACAGTTGTAAGAGGCACAGTTGTACTCGCACTCGCACTCGCACTCGGCGGTTTCGATCAACAAGTGTGCACATTCGACTGATTCCATGATGCTCGTGTTCGGGTCGCTCTAAAAGGACTGCTACGCACCGCCAACTCCATGGGTCAGCAGATATCCATGATTTGTACATGTATTTATGACCGAGTTGTCTGGATCCTAAGCAGACCGTTTGCCGTTATTGAATTTCCCTGCGGGCCTGTCTTTCGGAGCTAAGCGATTGGGTACAACAGTTTGTCCACTATACTCTACCTTAGGTAGTACGTTCAGCCCGCTGTGTGGTGATCTGCAACAGCACATGGGCACACCAAGATGCAGGTGGTTGTCGCAGAGACCCATGTCATAAAAAGTTCACAAAGGGTCGGGTGCGTGGTTGAAATGTGCTTTCCATGATAGCTAGATACGGTTTAGTTGTTCGTTGCAATTAAATACAGGATTAGCCCACGACAACTCTTTGAGAGTCTCATAGGCTGCAACGCCCATCCTACAATGTACTTCACAACCCCTCTCCCTTTCCCAAAATTATTTGATATCAGGATGTTACCTGAATTTTCCAATCAACCATGCACCAAACTCCCCTCCGATGCGTCACTCGTCACATCAAGTTGAACAGAGGAAACGCAGTCCGTAGGCGCTGGACGTGGCGCGTAAATAGAATTCTCTGAACGCCGTACTTGCTGTGACACGAAGCGGCCCGCAATCCACCGAACGCTCTCGTAAGGCGGACTAATACACAAGGAAATAGAGACACCGCAATATATGCGTAGTGACAGGGCTGTCCCTTGAAGGATTGATATTGCTAAGTGCGTAGCGCGGAAATCAAAAAAAGAAATCAAAAACCAAGTTTTCTCTGGCATGTTGCTCGTGGTATCATGGGGTATCAAAATCGTCAATGTAATAAGTGCTTGCCTACTATAGGCCGCCGATTATCTTCTGCTTGTGCGAGACGCCGTCTAGAGTGAAAATATGATGGTGAAACATAGTTGGTCATCGTGGGAGACTCAGTTCTGAGTACGTGTTATACAATTCGAGTGTCGCCGTCTTCCTCGTATAGTTATCGCCCTGCGACGATAGGACGTCGGTAGGTGCGAGCGGCAGCTTCTACTGCAGCTGCTCAGACATCTTTCGGATGTCTTCGTCACTCAGCGCGCTCATCCACAAACAGCGCTCAGTGATACCTTCGATGGGCTGGTATTGGTAATATGTACTTGCTTCTAGCAGCCGTAACAACGTCTTAACGATCGAGGCTGTAACTCTGGAGCGCTCAAAGTTGACCAGTGGGGGGGTCGTCGGCGAGCTTGCGATCTCGGTGGCTCTTTGAGCGTTGAACAGTAGATCGTGCGTATATATACCAATAAAGGGGATACAGCCAGTTTCGGCTGCATTGCCACCACCCTCCATCTCTGCTCTAAGGTTGTAAAAGTTCCTGGTGGGGGAAACCAAGGTTTGGAGATCGCTCATGGTTTTCATGTCCGTTGCGGGAACCAGAGCCCAGGTTTGGGACAGCCGCCCCACCTCGTTTGAGGTCAAAGCAATGGTAATTTGACTCATAGTGGCGAAGTTGCGGTACATCCTGCAGTGAGCAGCGATATGGAGAAGCTTAATTATGCAACGGGCTCGCTCCTCCAACTCTTGTGTCAACACAATTTCTGAGATGGCCCATTTGACCATGATGTTGAATCGCGCAATGACAACCTCTACACCGCGAGCATCGGTATTCCGCAAGAAATCGACCCACGAACGTGAGTCGTTATGAGAGTCCTTCCACTTCATTTCGATCAGCTCCTTCCAGTCTATTTCATTCAAGGCGTCTTTCTCAATTAAAGTGAACTGCTGGGCAAGCACTTCTGAATCAAATGCCAGGATGAAGGGAAGATGCACGGGCGACTGCTGAGCGGACTCCTCAAACAAGTTGGCTGCGTTGCTAGGAGTTCGGCGTGAACCGAGAGAGCCCGATGGTGAGGCTAGAGCCTGATGGTACATGGCGGTTGTCGGCGTTGTGTCAGGGGTTGGTGGTAGCGGTTTCTGCGACCAGAGCTGATGCTCTTGCAGTTCTGGCGTGCGTATCGTTGTCGCTGGTGACATCTGCAGAGCTTCTGCCAGTGTTAACTTGATAGGTGTTTCCTCTCCGTCTGGTTTACGGTTCATTTCCGGAACTTCGTATCTTTGTGACCGCATTTGATATTCTCCCATGACATTTGATGACAGAGGGCGAGGTACGTAGCTGTTGTCTTCCACCATTTCAGTGGATAGCTCAGACGAAAGCTCCGATTCATTGTCGCTCTCAATGTTCAGGAAAGACCGGTCCTCGCTAGGATTACCCGTCGAGGCGTGGCCCGCGACTCTCTCCAAGCTTTCGGTCATATTGATGAATTCGAACGAGACGTTTGGCGAGCTCATTGACAATACGGTTTTGTCCTCGTCTACAGGGGATTCGGGATCCACAAGAATAGAGTGGTTTCTCCACTCAAGGGTTTGTGTCCTGCTGCGACCTTCATCTGTTAATCCCCTGTCAAGAAGTGGTATCGAGTTATAAGTCTCCACCGAATCTTCCGACAAGAAAGAGCTGATTTCTGACTGGCGCGGCACGCGGTCTTGCACGAATGTGTTCGCAGCGGATTCTTCGCCGATTGGTGAGACGACCAAGTCCTCTTCGTCTCCAAGATGTAGATGGCGGTGTTGCTTTCTCTCTACATCAATCCGGGCTCGGGGCGAGGACGCAGCACTTAGAATCTGAAGGTCTTTGCTTGGTATCTTAAGAGGCTCGATGGAGAGCTTTACCACCTTTCTTTGATACTTTCCTTCTAGCTTGAGCAATGCCGATTCAACACCCCCATCATCATCGACGTCATCGGGTATTGCTCTTAATTTTTGAGCTTCAGCCTCAAACGATGGACGCATGGCCGGTTTTGATGAGTGCGTGCTGAAGAGGGATAGCGGCCGCTTCGAAGCTTGCTCAGCCATGGCTCCTAAAGAGAACACCTCGCCCCCCCGGTACTGAGAGAAGTCGCTACTAGCAACACCAACAAACCCAGCCGAGTCCTGAGTAGGACTTCGAACGTAAGAGCTCCGCATAGATTCGGAGTACACTGTTAGGGAGCCAAAAGATTGCGATCTACGCAGAGGCAGAGAGTCGCGTTGCGTAGTGTCCATCTCGCTCCTCAAATCTCTTCCGGGCCTTCTTCGTAGCATCCTCAGAGGTGGTGGCATGGTTTCTGACCGGGCTGAGCTTTCTGAATAACTTGTTGCGTCAAAGCTTTTAACTGTCGATTGCGCTGCTAGGCCACTCTGGAACGAGGCCCAACGTCGTTGAGAAAGAGACCCCTGTGATCGGTAGCTGCGGACGGACTGCTGCCTTTTATGTCGATTCAGATAGGCCGGTGGCGGTTTGTTAGATGGTAGACTGACGAAACCAACAGGCAACTTGTTGTTTTTATCTACATCGCGAGCGGTAACGGGCGCGTTTCCAATGGATTCGGAGTCCGTTGTGGGTTCATCAAGAGCTGGCAAAGGGCTCGCAGTCGACGAGGGTTCGTAGACGTGTTGACTAAGAATGTACGATGACCTCCTGGGCGTGTTGCCGTGGGCTGTGTCGCTAGGTGGGGTCATAGGGGGCGTAAGGTCACTGTCTTGTATCCGAATGATACTTTCACCAATCATTTCAATCGATCGGTCGACTGGGGCTAAGGCTCCTGTCATGGCGAGGTGCTCGGGAGGCGCGGTTCCATCGACAATAACGATGGATTTACTACCTGCCGTGATAGCGGCATCGCTCAGTGGCCGAAGTTCGAAAGAAGAGTCCAGGTGCGCAGCACTGTACTCAATATTTTCAACTTGGATTGCAGCATCTGCACCCGATTTTGTCTCGATAGTATCTTCACGAACTGCTTGCTTGAAATCCTCCGCGATTCGGGCACCTAGGGTATCAATTCGAAAAGGATGTTTGGTGCCATTGCGTGGTGACCGTTGCGCTTGTGGTACGATTGCAGTACCCGGAAGCCTGTTCATTGTTGCCCCTCGAGGACCGATGGGTGCTATGTCGATGAAACTACCCTGTGTGTGTGAAATACCAAGACCCCTGGTGCTCAGGGCTCTCCGAACAGTCCCAAGCAATTTCCGCATGCCCGGGCCCGACATTGCTGAGGCAACCGCCTTACTCTTGGTCGAAACTGTCGGCTGGAAAACGGTGGTCTGCCGGCTAGCCCCCTTGCAGCCCGAGCCATCATCAATAAATGGCTGGCTAGGCGGTAAGATGTCCCCACGGACGAGGCTTCCAGAATATGGGAATGTGGGTAAAAAATCGCCGGTTTTGTAGAGCATTTTCTCGGTCACGGTGCCACGTTCTCTTAGCGAGTCGCTGAGGCTATTGTTACGCCGATGTGAAGTTTGAGGCCGCATACGCTTGGTTATCGTAGCCGGCGTAGAAGCAATGGGGTCTGTGTTAGTGTAGATCGAACTCGGGTCTACGGGATGTGCTCCCAGCGCCATGCTTGTGTCATGGTTGCCGGGACGTAAAGCCTTTGTAGGAAAGGAACAGGATACAACATCGAGGCTCGCCACGCTAATTGGAGACGTTGGCTGCCGATTGAGAGGGATAGCTCCTGCCTCAGGTGTTGCAGGCCGTACTATACCTCCCATCGTGGAATCGAACTGAGCGGTTTGCGCTCCGTCCATGTGTGACCTTTCTTGAAGATGGGGCGCGTATGGCAAGAAGGTACCCTCGATGTGCGATGATTTGGATGAATCTGTTTCCCAGTAGCTCGGGGTTAGACTTGGGTCTCGGTGACCAGCTATACCACCTGGTGTGATGGCAACTTCGGGTCCAAGTTCTGCGTCGAATTCGCGACCGTCCCAGTACTGCAAGCACACACGCCTCCAGCACTTTTTCAATTCACCTACAATCTTGAAAGGTACCCTCTTCTTTGGTGGCGAGATGATCAGGTCATGCGTGAAGTCATTAATGAGCTCACAGAAAGTGACACGTAAATGATGATCCACTACAAAATCATCTATAAAATAGTTCAAGATCCAGTGGCGGAGTGCCACGAAAGTCCGCACTTTTACTATCATGCCCGACTCGTCATCCTGGGATAAAGCCCACCGGAGGCGAGCGACCAACAGGCAAAGAAGGTCCGCTGGGTTGAGGTAGGCGCGAAAGGTGAGGAAGAAATCGGATATCAAGTCATAATCGAGAAAGCTAGGTGAGGTAATTTCGGCTACGAGACGCGGCGGGGTAGCGGCCGTAACAGCGCCGGTAGCCTGTGAATAACGCACAATAGACCGGTCATCACACGCCGGCTTGAAAGTAAGAGAATCGAACATTGAAGGTTCAATGACCAGATCCGGCGACATGAAAGCCGGGCCGGTTGGCTTTGACGTCGGAGAGGTCGGGGTACCTCCGACTGGTACAGGCCAGGCGGGTGCAGGGTGGTGCGACTGAGACGAGCGAAGGCTTGCCACACGCGCACTGAAGGTCTCTGGCTGGAATAGGTTATTCGCCAACTCCCCCCGGGGGGAAGGCTTCAGGAACGAAGCATGACTTGATCGGATGTCCTCGGTAGGGGCGTATGATGACCCCCGTATAAGCGGCGTGCCTTTGAGCGTAAATCTTGGAGTGCCCAACTTCCAGGACGGTATTGAAATTTGGAGCAAGGGCCCGCTTGCTGAGTGTAAATCCTCGACCGTTTTTGCCTTGGAATCGCTCTGTGGTTTTGATATCACAACCTTGAAGACGCCAGCATTGGGTCCTTCTAGTCCGGGAGACACATCGTGAGCGGTTGAGTCCGATACAGCTCGACGATGCCGAGTTGCGGCTGGCCTCACGGCGAAGTAGGCACTCTTCCGTATTCCATTGGGAGAGGGAGTGTCTGTCATGGGTGTTGGGGTCCATTGGCCACTGGTGAACTCGCCTCCCGCAGCTTGTTGGGCTTTCTCAGGCTCTAAGAGGTCCAAGCCCGCCGTCCTCGGGGGCGTGACTGGGAACGAGACTGGCGGATGCCTCCGGTTATCAGGGCGAATGGCGGGCCTGGGTTGCACAAATTAGCATCTCACTCGGTACTGATCCTGGCTCGCGGGCCCGTCAACTTCGCAGTGCCATCGTTGGCTGCCGCAGACGATCCGTCACAACGCACCTCAAGAATATCTGGCCGTTGCTGCCAACATTCGCGACGGTGAAGTGCCTGCCCTCGCGGCCCACCACCCCTCCTTCGGCGGAAGGGCTCCATTTCTCAGCATCTGAGCTCGTGTTGGTCTTGCTTCCTTGCTGCTCGGCCGATGCACGCTCGCTGGCGGGAAAAAAAGGTCTTGGATTTGTCATGGGGGATGTACGTGTGGCAGTGCGGTCGTTGGCAGCTGCATACTGAGGTGATCGCCTCAACCTCGCTTTCTCGCTCAAGACCTTGGGCGATCTCTGGTCTTTGGTGGGCGCATTTCGCTTCGAGTTGGTGCGGAGGCTCAGATTCGATCGTATGGGCAAGGGCGGGTGTAGTTCGGGTTTGTTGGCATCCATGTCTCTACAGCGCGGCAGAACGAAGCCTGCTAGATGTGCGAGCGGGTGGCTGATACATTGAAGGCACCAGGACAGCACAATAAACAAACAAAGGGCCTGGGGCGTTCGAAGGGTTCAAGGTGCTCTCTCTTCCAGGCGTGTTGTGATTGCGGACCGTACAAGACTGTTTGTTACCAACAACGAGGCGTAGGCGCGAAGAAGCCGCGGGACTGCGATGTATGTGCGCTACCGAGAAGCAGCGCTAGTTAGGGAGAGGTTCCTTATTCTTCGGTGCCCAATGGCGCATGTATCAAGCGAACCGAAGAAGACACGGACTCGGGATGATCGGTTGTCGCATCGTGGTCGGCACAATGGGGGATGACCGGGTGGTTGGCGGAGAGAAGCGAAGGTCTGGTTTGTAAGTAGGTAAGGTAGGTACCGGGTCGACAGCAGACAGCAGACAGCGGAAACTCGATGGCTGGGCGAGTGCGCAGTACCTAAGGTAGCGGGCCTACAAAGGTACTTAGGTGACCACTGACGGGCCTGGTTCCTGGCCTGGTCTTGGTTCTAACGGGCAGGGGCCGTCCAGATGCGCGCAGATGAACCGTACCGCGCTAATTGGTGATTGGGCAACAAGCCATAGGCACAGCTACTAGGTACAGTGAGTGAGTGCACTGCCTTGTACCTGCCCTAGATCCATTTTAGCAAGCTCAGGTGTGATCTGTGATCCGCCTGTGAAGGTACCTAAGGTATGTACACTTTAGTGTCCAGGTACGATGGATCGAATTGCGTCTCGGAGACCAAGGTGCGTTACCCGACAGCGTTCCCTTCCACCTTCCTTACTTCCCACACGTACCTAAGGCACCTACATATGTACATCTTACCTCTCCAATACCCTGCCTTAGGTAAGCTGACCTGGCTGACAGGCTGATAAGGGGCCATCTGTTCAACAGCACAGCCGCCCAGGCGTTGATACGGAGTACTCGAGGCATTTTCATGTACTTTCCCTTCTTCGTGAATGACTTGACGCTGATAACCAGCCCCATACTGAATAAGGTAGCAGGGTGGCTGAGAGAAAACGATCTGTGCGACAACTTGTCATGGGCCTGTCTCTATGGACTTCGCATGCCTTCTAGAACACCAGAAATGGTAGCACCGAGTCAGTAAACCTAGCTTAACTTATAACTACTCGTGTCCCCGTTAGAAGGAAGGAGAGATGGTTTGTTTGTATTCACACTAATCGATGTCGACAGATTCCTCTCACTTGTGCTGGTAAGAAGGTGTAAGTGGCATCAGACTATGCGCAACAAGTACTCAGTAAAGGGGTAGGTAGTCTTGGAATTATGTGCCTGGTGTACAGTAGTTTCAGCAGGCGACTGCTAGCACCTCGTAGATATCCAATAGATCCGGTACTAAAAAGACTAGTAAAGTGCTGAATGGATAGAGTAGCTCCCAGTATCGCAGAATCGGGATACACCTCGACCCGAAGGCTTGGTGCCCGCGGAAACGTTTCGTGTAAAGATCCGACTAGAACACCTCATCTTGTTCTGAATCCACCGGCTATCAAACATAGCAAGAATTCTACTACTTAGTAACATACTCCGTCCGTACTTATCACGCTGGAACATAAAAGTATGTGCCCGTACGTAGAATCTCTATCACGTACTTGCAGACACTAACTAGAGTGCCCGGATGGGTCCTCCACCTAGAGCTGATCTAGTGCAATGCACGTGGTTTTGCGTGCTATACTAAATCAAGCGACCAGTTCGCAATTTCGGTCTCGGTTGGGGTTGCCACAGACTCAAAAGGTTCCAATTGCCGCGCCGCGTCTCTGGACTGTCTGCCCTGTGGGTACCACTACCGCTGTACCTAGGTACCAGCCCACCCAACCCCTGTGCCCCTCTGCCCCCTTCTTTTTCCCTTCACGACACCCCCAGGCCTTGCCTTGCCTTGCTCTGCTCTCCAGGTCGAAGTTCCTGGATGCCTGGCGCAACATTGCATCATTGCATCATTTCTGCTTCATTGCTGAATCCAGGGTTGCATGATCATCAAGTAGCCTTCCACGAAGGAGACAGGTCAATATTCCCGCGGAGAACGATCATGGTCTGTTTCGCGTGCATGATTTCGTCATCTGGGTTTCGTCTGGGTTCGAGACCTTGACGCGGATTAATGATAATGATGATGATCGGGCTAATCGGTCCTGGTCGCAACGCGTGTGCCAAAGTGCTATCTATAGAAGAACTGGACTTAGCTGTTCATGTGCAAGTCAGTCATGGAGAAGTCATCAAGAAGTCAAATGGCAACATACATACATCCTTTACTGCAACCACACTCTCACTCACCGCATTCTCCACGTCAAATCATCTTGCGCGGTATGATGGCTGTAAGCCGTCAGCACGGATCAATGTGACCAACCACCAGCATTAGCCTCGCGGCTCACACTATATTGGGACTGTTGCGTTGCATCGCATCTTCAGTCGCCATTCAGACATATAATGCGACCTCAGTCATGTCATGCCGCCCGTTTTGGTCGCTATCTGGGTTGATAGTAAGTATGCGAGATGCCAATCTCCTGCAGGCTCTTTATGCGCCCTGGCCAATGCGGAAAGGCCAAGTTCACCGCGCAACCTCAAATGAATCGCCATCGTCTCGGCACAGCACAGCACAGCTCCAACACCCAATTCCAGCTCAATTAATCAAACCAAACAAGCGTCTTCTGGGTTTCGGTGCTATCTTTCGCACGGCACAGGCCGGTCGATCGGGTGGTTGTCGGCGCAACGTTGTCCGGGATTCGCTGCATCGCCAATGGTGGTGTTCTATCACATCCCGAACATGGAGATGGCGTGCATATTGGAATGTAGCATGTAATGAAATGCACCACCAATCAGCGCTCGACGTTCACCAGGACAAGGTAGTATTGCATCCGCACAACGGGTCAGTCCCTGTTCTGGAGTAGTATGAAGAACTGTACCAGATTTACATGTGTGCATGTGTGGGTGCTCGGCCCAGAAAGTTCTCCATCGGCCTCTTCGCGCGATAGGTTCGGGTATTTACCTCCCACTGTTTGCAGGCATCCAGTGTGTGAGTTTTGTGCTTACTCAACATTGGAGTAGTAGATGATTTATAGAGAACAGTTCAACGCCTATCAACGGATTTCTCCGTATACCGAGGCAGCACGCATGAGGACTTGCTTAAGGATAAGCAACTGTCAACACACAAAGTAGCTGAATCTCGCTGGGAGCTAGAAGAGTATCATCGTATAGTGGTAGTTGGCTATCGATCGCCACCGACGAACAAGGGATTGTTCAATTAGTCGTAAATTGTTTGCGCACTGCACCCATCACATTGCATTTCAATCAAAGAAAAAGCCTGGGGCTTTTCAAGCCCAAATACAACACGCGCGCCAAAGTTTGTATGGTCGATAGAATACGCCACAAGCACAACGTCCTTGGCGTATTATTACCGTTTGCCTTTGGAGCCATGTTCTCATCACCAACACCAGTGTATGTTAGCCACGTAAGGGAGTCTGTGAAACTGCCATTCATCCATGTCCCTAGCTCAATGTATGTGGCGGTCATGATGGAGGAAAGACATGCGTCTTCCATGGCTAATACTATCACGTGGTGTAGTGAGAGCACCGCATATCACAGTGACTGTAGTCCTTATGATGAAGCCGAGCCGAGACGAAATCAAATGGATAGTTTCCCATGTTTCAACTTCAAGTGAAATGGTCGCTAGGAATGCCAGCAGGTCTGAGATCGGCAGCCCAGAGCACTTTTCTTATGTTGTGGTCCAAATGGCGGGGTGATCATATACAAGCCGAGCAAGAGCTTAATCCTCTCCCAGAATTTCACAAACAAGTTGAGTCTACCAAAGTAAGGTAAGTGGGTATAATTATCATTCCATATACATCGGATACTATTGGCTATATACTGGTTCGAAATATCGAACAACAAAATGTACACGAAGCGCTTACTGCATTCCTCGCTCCAACGGATCGATCTAGTACAGCACAGTATACTGTGAGCAAACTCCCTCCGGAACCTTGAAGCTGGTCTTTCTCTCATTAGGGTCATACTCTGCGTCCTCGCCGAGGCCACGCTTAGCGAAGGCCTTCCAGATCTCGCAAGCGTTGTCGCCGCCAGTGAGGGCCTCGTCAGCGTCAATGATAGCGTCACGAGCCGAGACAAAGTTGGGGTTGCAAGGCTGCAGAGCCATTCCGTCCATGACGATCTTCTGAGCAAGGAAGTTGCCGTCGTTGGGGATGCCGTTCACGAGGACGGGTTTAGGTCCCTTGTTGCGGCCGTGCTTGTCGACCAGGTTCCACATAACCTCCCACAGCACAGTCGTCCAGGTCTCGCCGATGTCGTGCTCTTCGCCGAGGCCGTTCAGTGTGGCGTACGTGTTTGGGTTGGCAGTCATGTTGCTCGTGTAGGGGACACTGCGGAGTCCGTTCGCGTCGTTGAAAACCCAGGACCCGAGAGGTACGTTGGTGTTTCTCGTCCACTCGTCCTTGAGCGCATTGGCGATGGCGTAGAAGTCACTCCAGCCCTCTCCCATGCCCGCAGCCTCTCCCGAGTCCAGACAGTCCGAGTTTGCGGGGCCTCCGGTCAGACGAGTCGAGAGACCGTGAGTGTACTCGTGCACAACAACGTCTTTCTCGAAAGCGCAATCCCGTCGAGGGTTTGACTCAGTCCAAAGCAGCATCAGCATAATGCCGTTTTGTCCATCGGGGGGCGGGATGAAAAGCGCATTGTTGGTGTCGTAAGTGTCCTGTGTAGACAAAATGACTTGATCTCCTTCGACACCGCCCTTGCCGTTGTTGTTGAACTGGAAATTGCCGGCCTCCTCGTTGAAACCTAGCTCGTAGAGTACATCGTGGTAGAAGTTGGCTGTGTAGAAAAGCTGGGTAATGGATGCGTCCCTGTATGCGTTTGGGTCGCTCTCGTTGAGATGCAGAGGATACTCAAACTCCATCTTTTCGCTGGTAGGCTGATACAGGTTGGTAGTCTCGCCAGAGTAGTCCTGTACAGCTACGGCGTTGTTGCCGGTGGGCTCGGTGTAATTATTTTCGCCGTCCGATTGCCAGCCAAAGGGAGAAGCCTCCAGATCCCAAGGGTCAGCGATAACCTGGCGCTTGCCTTTGGTAGGATCATCTACGGACCACGGGCTTGGTTGCAGGTTAGTCATTTGTGCATGATGACATTCGGGGTTGGATATTCACTTACAAAGCCTTATAAGTCGCCGACCACACCCAATCGATTATGCCGTAGACTTGACTAGACTTCGTTGCGTCTACGTAGGAGTGAAGCCAGCTAGTGTGTAGGTTTGTCTCAACCTTCCACGTTAAGGCGAGGTCTCCGTCCGGCTTGGCCAGGTATGTCAGGCGAGCGGTAGGGTCACTCACGGCACCTTTAGTGCCTTTGAGGACGAACGCCTCAAGCCCATCCATCGGCTCCACCACCACCGACTTGCCAGACATGACCATTGGGAGTCCAAGGGTCTTTGCCACTCCAATAAGGGCGTCAACTGGGCTGGAGTAGGACCGCTTCTGAAGGGGGTTCACTTTCGGGATCTTTCCGGTATAGAAAGAATGTCCGTAGGACATGATGCTGCCGTCGGGATTGATCTGTATCTAATGAGCGTTTGTGTTTATGATCAATTCGTGGATCACTCACGTTGACGTTGAAGTTAGCATTGCCAACATCGAGGCCGTTGACAGTCTGGCGGAAGTAGACATGAGCGACCCCATTCTGGCCAACATAATGGTCGTCCACCATACGAAAGTCGGCATCGGGAACGACTTTCTTGACAAGCTCGGTGGCAGTTTCGACGTAGGTCGAACGCTTCAAAAGCTGGAGCGATTTATCGGCCTTGGATGACTTGTGGTTGACGTATTGAGAGTTTGTGTTCATCCGGAACGAGTTCAGATCAACGGTGCTGCGCTGAACACTGTTGTGAGGCTTGGCCGATGGGTGGGCATCAGCCAGCATCGAGGCGCCAAGGAGGCCGTAAACCAGGGAAGATCGCATCTTGGATGTCGGATGGTAGCTGTGTGGGAAGAATGAACCTGTGTAGAAGTCCCTAAAACATTATGCTTGAGACGTGCGGACTCCATCTTATTATACAATTCCATATACTCGACTTCTTCGAATCCGAAGCCCAAGCCCATATCTGTGGCACGACTGCCGTGCCATACTCCTGCGGAGCCATGGTGGAGCACAAATCAAAGATTACCAAATATAGTTTCGAAGTCCGGTGTTTTGCTCGAAAAGCCAAGAGAAAAGGAATGATGATAGACACAAGATACTGGCCCCACAAGGCTGTGTGAGCGGTGGCTGATGGAGCCATACCTATGCCTGGCCATATGAAGAAGGCCTTAATGCAGTCACTCAACTCGCTCATCCCTAGTCTCGGAGGCTCAAAGCTAACAACGCAGCATAAACACTTGGCAAGCTATGCTAGCTAAACTCATCGGACAAAAATGTGACTCTCTTCTTTCCAGATCGGGTAGCTTGTGTGAATGGTGGAATTCATCATGCCTGGAAGATATTATAGTTACTACTAGCGGCCTCGGTGATCAACACGGCGACACGGCACTCCTTTGACTATGTGTAAGCTAATGAAGTAACTAATGACGTCCTTGCTAGGTTGGGCTGTTCTTTGAGGGGAAATATTCCCACTATCGTGCCGGCATAGCCTGATGCTCTATTCCACGCTTCGAAATTCATGTTGTTTCAACTTGACTAACAATACGCAGAAAACGCAATTGTGCAAGTATCTGGATTTCAACGCTGTTCATATAACAGTGTACATACAGTACTTGACCTGAGGCAGCGTTGCCAGTAGTAGTGACCAAAAAACAGGAGAGTGGAATTTTAAGCGTGAGTATAGTTGTAGGTAAGAAAGCCAACCAAGTTCACATCTAGCTGCTTCTCCAGGTGCGCACCCTGTAGGGCGGAAGTGGATAATATAATCAAGCAATCTTTGTATCTTGTGGCAGTCGTCCCTTGGTACTGGTGGATTACAAAACCCCCCCCCCCTAGAAACCTCTTCAAATCTGGATCTGGCTAACAGCTATTACCGCAGCCCTCTTTCAAGTTGAACATTGGCTAGTGAACGAAGTAGACGATGTGTTGACTTTCCCTAGTGACCGTAATGCGATCATACTCTATGTGTGTCCGTGGTCTCGTAACTTCCTTGGAAGCTTCGTCTACAAAAGTGACTAACACATTGGCGGGCGTGGTGATTGGTGGCCCCCCTTACATAAGTCGTAAGCACACACCGTCTCGCTTGCCGTACATCTCGCATGCTCTCAAGTGCAGAATGTCCTAGCCCCTCGCAGCAAATGAGCATCAGCATAGGGGCGTTTGCCAAGAAGCTGTATTACTCTAAAGGTTAGGTGCTTTTTCTTAGCGTCATGAGGCTCTTAGTGTGATGATAGTCGAGTCGACGAGTCGAGAATAGCGACCCGAGCGGCGTTCTTGCCGAGCTTGCCTCGGCGTTTGCTTTAGCATCGTACCATAGCACTCGCGGACTCCCCGAGCGGAGTTTCGCTTCACGATGAACGCCCTGTTCATCAGTTGTCGACGATCCCACCATCTTAGGCAGACTGCAGGTACTTTTCTTGAGCTGATACTGGCGGCGTTGAAGGTTCCAGAACCGAAATGCCCAGACGCTGGCACATTTACTCATGGTTTTGATAATTGCGGTTCTTTGCACTGAATAGAGCAAGCTGACATCATTGACGAGCATACTTAGAACTTCAAGGGGAATATACGCGCGCCTAAGCGCTAAGATGCCTCAAATACAGCCAAGCTCACCAACCCCTGCTGCGCCTTTGCATGGGCCGGGGTTCCAATCACAACAACAATGTTCGGAACAATTACCTGCTGCGTGCTCGGAAGGACACCGTTAGAGACATCGATAAAAAGGCAATTACACAGGATGACGACCAATGCCAGGAGTCGATCAATCGGAGACAAAGGTTCAGCACAATTACAATCGAGTCAACGAGCCACGAATGGATATATTGCATAAGATCACCAAGTTTCAAGTTTATAGGATTCATCGTCAAGGCTCACGATCTCATCATCCATGTCAGCCCTGATCATGCGAACCGCGGCCTCGTTCCCAATAATAGCATCACACTAGCCGCTTACCGGCACTCTGCCGGCCAGCTACGATGTAGTGCACTCTAGAACTTAACCCCAAGCCTCTTCTCCGCCTCAATTTGTTCAGGGTCGACAACAAGCAAGGCTTTGCCCCGTAGTTTCCCACTACGTACCAAGCCCAGCAGCTCCTCGATCCTATCCAAGCCCTGGAAAGGATTGGTGCGGACCGTGACGCCGTGCTCCGCAACGCACCGCAGCATCTCCTCGCTCTCGAGCGGCGAGCAGATCAGAGTCCCCTTGATCTTGATATCGCGAAAGATGATCTCGGCGAACGGAACGCTGATGGTCTCTGGCTGAGCAACTTGCACGAGCGTGCCATGCATTCTGGTGATGGCGGCAGCGAGGGCCTCGGCGTGGTCTGCGAGCACCACGGCGCTATCGACGCCTTTCCCGCCCGTGACGGATTGCACCTCTTTGACAACCTCCGCCTTCTCCCTTGCGGCATTCACAACAAAATCTGCGCCGTAATTTTTGGATAAGGCTAGCCCATCGTCTCGGGCATCGACCGCTACGACTCTGAGCCCCATTGCCCGCGCGAACTGGATCCCGAGATGCCCCAGCCCGCCGCCAGATCCCACTATCGCAAGCCATTGTCCCGGGCTAAGCTCAGTCTGGCGTATACTATAATAGTCGAGGTCAGAATGTCACATGTCACACAGGTAAGGTAAGCTAAGGACTGAGGAATTAGGAGTATTCTCTTGAGTTCAGTGAAGGTTACAGATGCCCGAGAGCCGTCTAGGCAAAACGAGAACGCCTAGATGAAAGTACTCACGCGCGGTAGACCGTCCGTCCCGCACACGCCAATGGGGCCGCAGACAGAAAGCTGATAGAGTCGGGTATTTTCGTTGTCGTCCTGGCGTCCACGATAACGAATTCCGCAGCACAACCGTCTGTGGTGACACCAACGTTGCCCGTAATCTGCGTGCAGTACTGGCGATAGCTCTCAACGGGGCCTGTGCAATCCTCACACTCGCCGCACGGATGCAGTGGCACACCGCACATAACACGATCGCCTATACCAAACGAAGACGCCTTGTCGCCCACGGCTACAACAGTTCCTGACCCTTCATGGGAAAATGTCTGTGGTAGTTTGGATTTGAAGGAGCCTCCGTGCACCATGCTGTCTGTGTGACAGTAGCTCGCCACCGCCACCTTTACGAGTAAATCGTGAGGCCCCGGTTTAGGAACTGGGATTGTACATAGCTCGTAGGGAGCGTTGAACTTTGTGACGCGAAGTGCACGCATCTCCGATGGGAGTGCTTCCGGAGACGTTGCCATACTGACTAATTTAGTTCAAGCTCTGGTCGAATTTTGTCAAGATGGTTGGGTAGCACGCTATAACAAAAGTGAAGTTGATCTTGCTGCATTACATACCTACCTAAGGTCGGTACACTTGTTTTCGAGTTATGAAAATGTGGGTGGCATAGCTACGTGTACACGCTCGACGTCATGACTGTCCACTTAAACCCCAATGAAGGCGTTGGAGATAGCTTCTTTGTTGGAAAATTGGAGCCCTCGGGCAGTAGTATTAATAGTATAAACGGAAAGTAGCAAAGACAGAAGAGCACCCAGGTCCTCAATACGTTATACAATGCTACTGCTACTACAATCGCAGCTCTGAGATAAGTTTTGCTTGTTTCCGCTCGCCAATGGTCACTGACCCCAATCAATCAACATGACATACTTGTGTGCTGCTAGGTCACTGGAATTGCGATGTAAGTATACAAGTATGGAACATCGAACTGCACATATACATACAATATAAGATTGCTAGTACAATACACATCCTGCTTAGAGCTAAACATGATATGCTGAAAATATGAGTTTATGGTTGCATTATAATAGTAAGGTTATCAATGGTCTGCTCCCTTTTCTGCGAACATCAACATCACCCTGACAAAAATCCACGCCGAGCATTGCGAGTTTGTTCTACGCTGTACGCGTCGATCTTAACCGCGACAAGCACACATTCAACAGAACTCTTCCCATGTCTCGAGCCCTGTATGCGTAGTCTCCATTGTCCTGTGCGGACCACCCATTCCTCGGTTGCATGTCCACCCGAGTCAACCCGCCTTCTCTTTCGCACCGGACCGAGAGACGTGGCCGCGCTCATCGCCGGCGAGTTTTGCCCTCCACCCATGCCAATGGATGAGGAAGTAGACATTGTGCTCGTCAGCTCCTCCATATCTGTCTCATGTACGTAAGGTTTCCCGTCGAGCATGATGTGGGCTTCGGGGTCGAGGGAGACGCGAATGAGGTTTTCGCTCAGGTTCGTATTCCCCGGGGTGGGGGGCTGGCTATCGGCGCCTCCTGAAGCCATGAGTAATCCTAATGGCTGCGTAGTGGGCAAGTTCAACTTCGTCGCGATGACTTCGAATAACCGCGCAATTCGGGTTTTGACATGGCCGAAGAGTTCCGCACGCATTAGGTGCATGTGCAGCTTGGTGGCCTCCCCTCCGATTTCCAGGACAAGTTCCCGCTGCTTGTCGTCCTCGAACGGCCGCATGTAGTTGACCCATCCCGAATACAGACCACCAGCACTGTTGCCGCTAAGGTCACTGTTATCACTAACTACGGAGATGCCTGACTTAAAGATGTCTTCGACACGCATCAGAATCTCATGTTTCCTACGGGCTTGGTTGAAACTGATGTTGTGGGGCAGCAACTTCTGCTCCAGAGCTTTGAAATTGAAGTATCGGCAATCTTGTAGGAGTGATGTTCGGTGCTCCTCGTCACGGATATGTATGGGGTAGCCTCGCAGAAGCTGTAAAAGTTCGGCAAATATATCGGCAGAACGGCCAGCCACCGATGGCGGCATGATAGAGGGGGGCCTGATCAGATCATTTCGATCCAGGCCTGGGTACAGGTCCTTCGGCGTCGTGAAGAAGAGGCCAAATCCCAGAGAGAAGAAATTTGGGGAGTTCCCAGGGCCGTCAAATAGGTCCCGAGGGATCTGAAACTCGCGGTGCCCTATGGAGATGAATATTGACTCCTCATAAAGCCGAGACATCAGCTTGGGTAGGGTGTAGAACTGCGCATCAGCGAAGAGCCGCACAAAGTGCGTGCCATCAGTCGGGGTGATATGATAACCTTGCAGGTGGAGGGCAATGTCTCGAAAAGTGACGGGATCTCTGTCGATATAAAGCGTACGAATGGCAGTTGAGAGGTCCTCGCCAGATTCCTGAGCTCTCTTGATCTGGCACAAGAAGTATTGCGAGAAATATGAGGGTGCTAGCAGACAGGTCAGTGGTTATGTCGTCGCACGAAGAATGCTAGAGCTCGTTATGAATTGGGGCTGTTGGTTCATAAATATCCATAACCCCCTGTCTCAACTATCCCCGGCGCAATCAGGGCAACTGGCGCTCGCTGGTATTGGAGTGCACATGAGAAATGGAACAGGGGATGGATAAAGACTCAATGGACATGTTGAGCGCATGTTGAGCGTCACGCACCGTCTGACGAGATAGAAGCTCCGGAGAGCTTGAACAGCTCGGTCCCTATCTGAACGGGAAAGACACGCTCATGGGGCAAGATATTGGGGATCTTGGAAATGAGCTGTGGATTGGCGGGCGGAAGATGCAAGGCGGTGCGACCCGCCTCGGGCTCACCCGAGTTTGACTGGCTCATCGTGGATAGCAACGGCGCGGTCCAACAACATCGTCGCTAGTGCAGTCGGAGCCGGCGGCGGCGTCGCGCATGGATTTGCACCCAGGCCACGCGCGCTTGTTGCTTGCTGAGCCTGAAAGCCCACGGGTCCAACCCAGTCGCGCGTATAGGAGGAGCTGGGTAGAGGGACTAGGTATAGACAACTAGATATATACGTGTGTTAATTGGAGACCGAAGTATAGCAGACCAAAGTATACGTGTTCGAAAGCATTCCGCAATTGGCGGTCGGCGTTGCTGATGCTAATTTGGAGGCCAATTCAGTGAAACCCCGGATACGCGCGCAAAAGATTGATTTCAAAGTGTTTCGAAATCATTAGCGATACGATGGTTGCTGCTTGGCGCGTGCTCCAACTGCGCTGCAGCAGTGCTCCTCCTGTCGGCGACCTGAGGAGGGAGTGGAGAAAGGAGCCTCTGGAGTCTGCCAAAGGGCTGGAATTGGGGCTGACCTTTCCAGCCATAAGCGCTGAGTAATGGCACCAGAGGTCTTGTGCCATCTGAAATTACCTAAACTTACTTAGTATGTACATAGCTACGATAGGTAACCTTCAAGCTTCAAGCGGGTCACGGTCACGACCTCAATACGGGCATCGTCGTCGTCATCACTCGGCGACCTTACAGCATAGATGTATACCTATACCGTATAAGTTCACCCAGACACTTATAGGGGTGGTAACTGGTTGAGCTTCACATCTCACGTCATCCAGCCATCGCCATCGCAGGCAGAACATGTCATTGCGGGGACGTCTTATATCCTTGTCAGCGACTAACTTTCAAGCCAGCTTGATCTCCTTCCACGAGACACCAGGAGCGAGAGCAGATGCGAGAGCCTCGCGATGAATCTTTCCTATACCCTTTCGCTCAGCCACGCCGTGTGCCCACCTAATCATCAACACCCAGAAGAAGCGCCCCTTTACATCTGTCGCTTCGCTAGTAGAAGTCCTGCTGGTTGCGCCCTGGGACTTCTCTGCGGATGAGGAGAGAAGTATAAACTCTGCACTCTTTTCCAACTCGCTATTTGATGTTGGTTCGTCCAGCGTCACGAAACCGCAGTGAGTCCCATTATCATCCATCACTTCGTGGGTTGTGGGTGTCCAGTACAACCCGTACGACCACATCAGTTTCTCTCCCTCTTCTTGGCCAATAGTGCGCAGTGCGAAATTCGCAGACATGGTCCAGAACTGCAAGATCGTGTATTGCCTCTCGGTTGGTTCGCCCGGAGAGGCCGTCGAGGGTTCGGTCCGTGACACGTCGCACATCTGCCCAAAGAGCTCCTCGGCTCTTGAAGATCGGTCCTCGGCCTGATCCCAGACAGCTGATAACTCACCAGAGGGCTCCCGTCTATGCCATTTAATCCACGTGCTATTCGCTATCCATTTGGTTACGTTGCCGGAACCAGGGTTGTAGTACACCTGGCCGTACCAGCCTGACCAAGCCCAGCTTGGGAAAACGTCTCGACGTCTAAAACCGTCCTTGTTCGGGTAGAACAAGAGGAACCAATCAAGGGCCGGGACGGGTATCCCATAGAGGAGACTGCAGTCTGCGTAATCGGCCAACCGCCGACAGACGCCTGCCATGGCGAAGACATAGTCTCCAGGCATCTTTAGCTCGCGGGTTGTGTATTTGTTGAGTAGCTGCCCCAAGAGATGGTATACATCGCCGCTCGGCTTGTGTAGGGCCTGACCCTGTTCAGTAGTCGGGTCCGGTCGGACACGGAGACCGTCTTCCAACTCCTGCCAACATTTCTCGTGGCATTGGAAGTAAATTGTATCATCTATAAAGATTATCTTCCTTCGCGAGAGATAATACTCTTGAAAGCTGTCGAGACATCAGCCCAAGTCTGTAATACATATGAGAATACCAGTGAGACCTACGTCCACCCTCTATGATGGTATTCGGATTTCGTGACAATATCTTGCATTGTATGACGAAGTACAAGGCGGATATCTGGCAGAACCTCACTCGTGATCTGGCTCGATGATGAGCGTGTTCCCTCTCTCACACCAGGCAATCCGGAGTCCGCGTCGGTACCGCTTCCAGCCACAATTGTGAAATATGCCTGCTCATACACAAGGTCCATGGCACTGATACCCGTGCCCCTGTCGTCATCATCGTCTTGTATCAAGCACAGCTGGTCGATCCAGATGAATCGACAGCCCACGTTGCGGACGAAGTCGACCGAATCCCGAATAGTCTTGGGAATCGACTCCCAATTCCGTCTAATGCCATCCTTGGCAAAAAGGCCCTCTTTGTTGGGCTTGAGGAGAAGGAACGGCTGGCAATCGCCCCATTTGTAACTCAGGGCGACATACTGAGTTGTGATGGACACCGGCCGAATACACATGTCTTCCACATCGATGCAACGAAAGAAGCTCAGGTCGGCCTTAAACGGCCCTTCATTCGGCCTACATTTCTGGTGCTCGACGTCACAAGTCCTGAGCCAGCTCTTGATCGTTTCGAAGTCGAATTGCCGACAAGCGGTCACCTGCTCAAAGTTCTTTATTTCTGAGTCGAAGAGTACCCTGGAATATGACGGTAAAGGTTGGATAGTGAATCCCTTCGGACCCTGTCGATAGACGCGCACCTCATGAGTGTTGTAATGGTCAACTGGCTGCATATGAACGATGCGATCATCATGCATCGAGTCCCAAACGAGTCTGCAAAAAGGGCATGTGGAAGATCGTCGCTCAATGTCGCCAAGGAATCCGAGACTGAACACTGCCTTACGCTCACCTCCATCATCGTCCAATCCAATTGTCCTGCAAATATCACATAGGCTACCAATCGCTTCGCTATCGGCCTTGGTATCTCGGTGCTTCGAACTCCGATGGAGTAGCTTTGAAAACCGAGCCGATAGGCTTTTGCTCGCCGACATACTGATCTTGTTGCACGAAGAGACGTCGTTTCGGCTAACTTGCTTAATTATATGTTGCCTCTGTCAGATCAGCGGCCAGAAACCGATCCTCATCTTGAAGGTATGTGTAGAGGTGCACCCAATCCCCCAATTTGGGTTCTTGGCCCCCACAAAATTCTTCATTACGGCTCTCCACACTTCCACCAAGCACCGAAATTCGCCAGTGCTGTGATTCCAGGCAAGAGATCTTGATGCAAGGTAGCAAGCATTGTTCTAGATGAAGGCACTAACATGTAGCTTGCGGTTCATCTTTGCGAGACTTTAGGGGTTTTGCTACAATACATGTGTTGAAAGCTCGATTCTCTTAGATGGAAGCCGAACAGGGCGCACACATAAACCAACCCCAGACCCCAGAACAGATCTCACCATCTGTGGTTTTGCTCCGCCCTCACTTCTGCACAAAGCTTTGCAACTGTTCATAGTTCGAAGTACCTCTCTCGCAGGCTGAGACGAGGCACAAGATTAGCGATGATCGACACACCTTTACAAATGTTTGGTGGGATTGTCTCGTCCTACTCTCTGTCCTACTCAAGCGTGTCAAGCTACTGTCGGTTGCTCTGAGACACGGTGTAACATGCATACCTAGGTTGAGGCTGAGCTCCCAATCAACTAGCAATATCAACGCCACACATTCTCAACTCATGGATGGCCACAGCCTGATGTATCTTTGCCACTCTTTGCCACATCTCTTCAAGGGAAAATGTGAAGAGAGCCTTAACCTGTAGCCTCGAACATGGTAATAAGGACGTCGTCCGGAGTACAAGAATGACCATTCGCCGCCCTCCTCGATAGTTCCACCTATGACTTCGTCATTCCTATTCCTACATCTAAATCCTCAATTTCACGATGGGCTTATCGGCCATCAACAAAGCATATGTGTATGCTCTCGCCTACGGATTGTGTCTAACACCATGTTTGGCTAGTCTATCTATTCTAACCTCCAATTTTACTGTCACCTACGGCGTGCCTTTCTTACTGCAATGGGACCACACGTCAAGCAGATCCGACACGAGTAACGCTTCAGCACCAGATTCTATCAACATCGATATTGTGAACTATCAACCTCGGCAAGTAGTTGAGAGGATAGCAGGTATGTATTGCCAAGTTCCGAGCGCTATGGTATGCCAGCGCTAACATGACCACGTCAGCGAATGTTGTCGGGAACTCCTATCTATGGACACCGGGAGATCAAGAGCCCGATGACTATCTTTTCGCCCTCGTTCCCGCAGACGACGAGCCCGTTTTCTACTCAGGCATCTGGCACTATGCCGGCCCCACCGATACCGAAGACAAAGTCGTCGGGCTGAGCACTGGCGCAAAAGCCGGAATCGGCGTGGGGGCCGGTCTGGGCGGTCTCGGTGTGTTGAGCGCAGCCGTTCTGGTCTTACGCCGCCGGAGAAAGAGTGGCGCAAAAGTTGTGGCTGCTGATAATTCCATTGATACTCCCGAGTGGAAATCCGAGTTAGGTGCCGATCCCAAGCCCCGTGTTGAGCTAGGAGGTCAACGTGCCCCGGAGCTGCCATCGGAATTCAATGTTTGGCATGAACCCCCGAGTGAGCTTGGCATATACTCTCCTTCGTATCGGGGTCCATAGATGGTGCGGTGCATATACAGAGAGATCCTCATGACAGTACTAGTATTGCTTATAATTATCTTGTACGGACCGATCTATCATGGTCGGCTTGCGTACAAATAACACCGCATCAACTTGAAATCATTCAAGTACGACAGTGCAATACCCTCAGAAGCTGGATAACGGCTAATCCAGCAGTATATACTCTTGAGGGTGAATTACTTGGTTTCACGAGAATAAAAAAGTCCCTGACGGCGCACAAATGCAGGGTTAAGGTTGATGGGACCTTTTAGAGGCGAAGGCGGACCATGAACCAAGTTTAAGAGCTGGACTTTGGTGAGGGTTTCAATTGAGTGTACACGTTACAGCTTGATCTAACTTCCTGTGACTTCTTGCCACCATTGATGCTTTAAGCTCGCGTGCTCCCAGTTCCGTTATTGCCAGTTGTTTATTGTCTTTATTGAATGTCAAAAATTTGCGTGCCAACGAAACCAACTTGACCCGTGTAGTAAGAAAGGGAAACAAACGATTGTCGCCATGAGTCAGTCAGTGGTAGGAGCAAGGTGCTAGTGTAATAAATCGTGACTAAGGCCAACGGTGCCTGAGCAACACTTCCAAGTTTCAGCTTGAAGTCGCCAATACTATTCATATGTATGTGCTCAAGGGCGGGTTAAGCATAAGAAAAGCATTAAATCAAAGCTGAGTACTCTAGATATAAGCTAACACGTTGCACATCATGTCATCAAGTGGTGGGAACATCAAACTACATAGGGAGCTGTGTCATGGTAGAGACAATAGTATTAGTCCCCACGATTATTTCTAGCCCAAGTTGACACACTAACCCGACATCTGTTAGTTCCGATTGATAAGACGTGTCTAGGTTAGCGAGTATTAGGTAAGTTCGGCCTTCTGAGTTGGCATTCTCCGTAGCTCTCAGGTCAGACGAGTTATAAGTCGCAGCAGCAGGTTCATAACGGTTATAACCCCCTGCTGCTAAGGTAAGAAATGCTCCAAATTGTTAGATTGTGCATGAGGTTTGATCTCACCGATGAGTATTTGGAGCCGCCAACCTGGGGACACCCATAACTCCTAGCTTATTGCCTGGCCAACAGAGAGACCCTGCATATGGTAAATATTCTCTGAAACCATACCCGAAAAGACAGCTCATCGTGCTTGAAACAATAGGCAAGGTATTTCTAGCATCGTGTAGGGATAGGAAGGTCCATTAGCACAACGAGATAATTGCAATTGTTCATGCCGCTGGCTCGGCTGGCAATCTTATATTTAGTAAGCCCCAGCGGCAGACCATCCGACAATCGTGCTAGCAAGTGCTATTATTAACCACTTTTAGTAATCACCCTGGCATTGAAACGTCCCCACGAGCCCAAAGAGAGACTCCGAACACTCTCCCGCAACCTCCACACCACGCCATTCTCGATATTGTCCTCCCATGCATTGACTTAGCGTCAGCTGACAGCCGTGCCGATGGCTGGCCGCGCGCTTCGAAAGGAATGGCTAGACAATTCCCATGCGCCGCTAACAGACATATGCAAGAGATCCTTGACAAGGGGCATCGGGACCCCATGAGCAGACAAGCAGCCGATTGGCCGATATAGGCCACCACGAAGTTGTAAGAGCCGTTATAAATCGCGAGCGGATGCCTCGAGATTTCGATTCGCTGGTCATGAGTCTTTTTGTTATCAGATCTCTTGAAAACCAGTAGTTATACCCGGCTAGACCCATCAATCTAGCTCTTCACATACCCATTTCGGCGTCGGAATCGTTTGTACTCTGCGCGGGACTTCAACAGGAAGCCCCCCTTTCATAACTTCAGAATGGCGATAGCTCCCAGACAGCCCACGGCTGTGATCCCTTCGGCCGAGGAGATCAAGAACAAGCGCCTGAACGACGAGAACCTGAAGATCGCGACGGAAGCTCTCGCCAGAGATGGTGTCGTCGTAGTGGAGGATGCCATCCCGGTTGAGGATCTGGACCACCTCAACGCC